>JBBMKF010000028.1:6308491-6327799 GCA_037834155.1 Curcuma caesia | reverse complement strand
GAACATACAACAGCGGCTGCAGTGTCATCACAGCTCGTCTCGATGCCAAGCATGACAACATCGTCCCTCGCGGAACCAAAACGGGAGGATTTCCAAGCGGCTAAAGGTGGAGCTGAAGGCAAACAAGAGAACATCCTGGGAGAGTCTTTGGCACTGAGGTGGACTGAGAGTTTGGTAGTTTGCCACCATTCTCTGAAGGGGGAAGCCGAATGTCTGGTGCAAAGAACAGGTAACGAGGGTTTCAGGACGAAGGAGAAGCGAGACACCGAACGAGGTGCAGACACGAATACAAAAGACGCCATTTTGGTGAAGCGGCCGAAGGGGGCGACGAAGGGAGGGACGATGGCTGCGCCGGAGCAACGCGGGCAACGAATGGCCATTAAGATATCACCCTATTTTTTTATTTTTTTTATTTACATTTTTTACATTTTTTAAATTAATATACCTAACTTTTCAATCGAAAGATTAAAAAAAAATTCATCTATCATTAAAATAAATTCGAAAAATACAAATAAATTTTAACGAATAATCTAACATTATAAATAATTTGAGTACTATAAGTGGAGTCTGTCGTATTATTTACCATCGGATTTTCGTAATCTTTTGATCTTTAAAAAGTATTTATATATATATATATATATGACAAATGTTAAAAAAAATATCCTTTTCTCGAATCATTAAAGACCATCTTATTTTAATTTTTATCAAAAAAAATTTCATTTCTACGTAAAAATTGAGCACGGATTAAAAAATCTTCAACTCAATCCAAAATAAATTACTGATTAAAACAAATTAATTTATGGACCAATTTAAAAATAAATATATATATATACATATAATATTAAATTTTTAAATTTAAATTACATATTAGTGAATCAAACTCATAAGTCCATTAAATTTTTTTCAATCCACGAGCCAACTCAACTTACAAACACGTTGAATTTTCTACTTTAATTTTAAATTTTAAAGAAAAAATTCTTAATTTGCAGGCCAATCCAAATCTACCACAAACCACTCACACGGGTCACAGACTCAAACAAGTAGGCTAGTATGGATCCCGTCTTAAAATGAATTAATAAAATTTTAATACAATCTGTTTAAATTATTTGATGGGAAGGATCAATCGGACAGACCTAACACAAATTGACGATTCTAATTCTCATTATTATCCTGCATATATCTCCCGTCTAAATTTATTATAACTACAAAATCGTAACTACTACCACGTTGTAATAGCTATAGTTTCGTAGTTACTATAACATAAATATTAGTGAGAAAGGTTGTGTTGTATCAATTAAAAATTCGTAACTCCTACAATATGAATGTAAATTAATTATTTATATTATAATAGTTATAACTTTATAGTTATTATAACTATTATAGTAGTCTAGTGTAATAATTACGGATTCGTAGTTGTTACACGATATCCCTGGATTCATAATTTAAATAGAAAAGAGAGATAATAATAAGAATGGTAGAGTAACGCAGCATGAAAACATAATATGATACACTATAGATCTGGGTCTCATATCCATGTAGTGTAATGTATCATGCTACATTTTCATATAGTGTATCATTTCTCCATATTATTATTCAGCATCGTGAGAATCTTTTGATAAAACATATGTCATCGACTAAGTTTTATGAATTATTTGTGCAATTTCCATGGAAGAATTAAAAAAACAATGTAATTTTATTTGATGGAAAATTAAAAAGATGGGATCTTTTTATATTAAAAAAATATCAATATAATATTCATCTAAAAAAAATCTAAAATATTTCTGTATTTTTAATAAAAATTGTACTATTTCTAAAATAACAGACTGAAACATACCGAAAAAATAAAATAAAATAAGTCTCACATCCTGTATCTGCCATCTTTGTTCTTCCTTTCCCAACACTTGCCAAAGCATGGAAGGATCCCAGCCATGTTTGGTCTTGCACCTCTTTCTTCTCTCATCTGATTCCAAAGTAAACGACCAACTGCTTGGTGAGTCAATCCATAGAAAGGAGCAACTGTAGCAGAATGATTCAATACCTACCTCTCTATTCTTTGGCTTGCTAGTCTTCCAGCAGCAAAATCCATCGTACTCAGCTGCAACCTCATGCCCCCTGTAAACGGTGAAGCAGAATCGAGTGAAGCAACTGACAAACTCATTTTGATCTCTTACAGTTCACTGAATATGGAGTCAGTTTTCAGACTCAAGTTATGCGATCACAATAATTTTTTTTTTTTTGTTTTGTTTAAGAAGTATTCAATGCTCATATGAACAATATTACAACTTTTTTAAGAATAAAAGAGGGGAACAGATTGGTTGGAAGTTTTTTAAAAATCCTGCAAATCAATCTTGTATTTAGTGCAGCATATCTGTATTGAAGAAAAATTGCATAAATTACTTACTGCTTTTTGTTGGCCAAGTCTGCCATGAGGTTGTCAATGTGCAATAGGCTTGGAGAAAGAGTAGGGTGATGCCTCTTCGACATGCGGTTGTGTTCTCTCTTGTAAACATGTTGGCTGCTTTGGGGATTTGACTTGTTGGTATCAGTGTTGAATGCACATTGGTTTGTTGATCCTGCAATTATCCTTGCAAGACCATTTTGGCCAGCATTTCTTGAGTCAGAATGCCACAAACTGTGGCTGCTGTCGATTCTCGAGTGAGTTCTGAATTCAGTTTCACCTTTTTTAGCTTCTTCCTTCCATGCATTGTCCAGTCTTTGTTCATGAAGAAATGTCTTATTGTCGCCCCCATTGTTTCTTCCTGAACTCTGAATAAGCAATGCTAGATCTTGTGATCTTTCTTCATCCCCTTGTGAGTGTTCCAGTTGATTCATATTAAGATTTAACCTACCCATCTTGTTAATGATGTTAATAGCTTCATTGTACTGACTTGATTTACGAGGCATTATATTGATCTCCACATTTTGCTTCAATGTTGTCGTCATTAAATTTGTGATGCTGCTTAAAAATCTCTCAGCTTGGTGTTTTGCTTTATCGTCTGTGGCAACTAAACAAGCGATTAAACCACCTGCATTCCATCACATCTTAATCTTTAGACATTTATGAACATAATCTGAATTAAAGAATTTCAAGTGGACAAATCTTACTTTCAGATTCCTTGATTTCCACCAATTTTAGATGAGACACTAGCAATTGCTGCAGCTCATTGATATAGCATTTCTCAATGCAATCTCTCCAGATCATCTCCAGTTTTTCTGAACTTGCATACTCAAGGACCTTTCTGTCTGTGAATTCATTTGAATGATGGTCTTCTTCTAAGGTTCCAAGTGATTCCATACTTGATACTGAACTATCTGTTTTCATCTTTGTAATTGAGCCAATCAAATGAGAAGCTTGAGTACTATAGGATCCAGATTTAACTTTAGAAATAGAGGATGTGACTCTTAGCGGACGACTGAAACTGTTCTTCAAAGCATGTTTCAGCTTGTTTGATGCATCATTCAGTTTCTCATTGCTGCTGTTCCTGGAGCAACTGCTTGGAGTATTAGGTTCCGGGTTGTGGCTACTGAGCTTTATTAGAGCTGCAGTAAACCATGTTGACGGTTCACTTGAAAGGCTTAGCTGCTTTTCTGCATCAGATAGAATCTGCAGTGCTTGTAGCAATCTATCAAGCTTCACTTCAGTCACTGAATGAAAGACAAAGCATCATGTTTCCATCTTTCATTATGGAAAAACCGGCATGCAACATCAATAGTACAATGCTCCATTTATATGCTAGAAGAAATAGATCCACTATAGGAGTTTACTTACAAATATTTTTGCCATAAGGCACATCACTGCCTTGCTGAGTGGCAAGCTTGTGAGTTCCTGCAATGATGTCTGTAAGAAACCCTGCTAACTGAGACATTAGTGCCACTGGATCAATGCCAGAGTCCATAAGCTCTCTAGACTTTCTCACTGTCTCAATAGTGTCTGATGACAAGGCTGCCTCAAGAAGACCAAGTGCTGTATCATCACTGACAAAACCCACCTAGAGATTTTTCAAGTTTAGTAAGTTCGTTCTATTAGCGAATAATCTCGTGTATGGAATATGAACAAATGACAATAGCCAGGAAGGTGGCACAATGGAAGTAGACTTTCTCATAAAATGTTGTTGACACTAAACTTGATGCTGGACTTGTTCATTTTAGCTCTCATAAAATGTTTTAACATCTGTTTTTCGCTCTCATTAAGAAGAGTACAAGTCTGTTTATGAATGCAACAAGTCTACTAATCTCCGATATATATATATTTTTTGTTTTGTTTTGTTTTTCAGAATGTCAGATGATCTCAGTTATGTGAACCAAGACACTGTGTCCTAGACTTCAAAGACAATGTGGCTTCTTCAGTCATAAAAAGTGAAGACTCAAAATGCATTCCAGTTCTACAAGTTCAATAGCTATAGAACATGGCTAACTTACAAGATCCTTGACGGTCGTAGGAGTGATCCTCTTTCCAAGCAAAGCCGACTGATCTAACATCATTTCTGCTTCGAGAAGAGATCCACATGAACAGCGAGCTATTACTTCCAGAGCTTCCTCTTCAATGTCAATGTTTTCTTTTGCACACAATATTCTCAATCTACTAACAATATCTGCCTCAGATATCTTTAAGAATCTGTACTTCTTGCAACGTGACATGATAGAATGTGGCAGATCAGCTTGATGGGTTACAGTGAAGATGAAAGCAACATGAGGAGGAGGATCTTCGACGACTCTGCAAAGCTCAGACCAAACTTCCGGTGACAAGATGCGGCATCCATCAACAACAAGTACAAATTGCCTGATTGAGGTGGCTGCAGGTGCATGTTTCAGTATGTACCTCAACCTGTTCATTCCCTTTTTAGTGTTGGTGCCGAGCTCTATAATTGGCCCATTCCTGTTGTACAATGTATCAGTGCAAGTGTTGCATGATCCACAGGGTCGCTTATCGTCGGTCGACTCACAATTAAGAGCTGCTGAAAAAACCATTGCAGCAGTGGTTTTCCCTGTCCCAGAAGGGCCTTGAAACACAAATGCAGGTGATGTTCCCTTCGAAATCGCATTTTTAAGAGATTCAACCACAAATGGCTGGCCAAGTATTTCATCGAAAGACCTTGGTCTGTACTTCTCAGATAGACTTCTGCTCTCCAGAATCTCTCTGCCAGATCCTCCATGAAGGATCAATTCCCTGTCTTCTTGAGCTGTGTGGTATGATGACCGTCCTAAAGCCGATCGGTTAGTTGGACACAATTGACTGAATGCCTCCAATTCAAGTTCCTGTATGCTACTTGAGAGATCATCATCTTCTAGCAGTGGCACGCTTTGATAGCGCTGCGAGAGAGCTTCATGATTGTATGAAAGGGATGAATTCTTTTTACTCTTTTTGCTGTGATGCCTAATCTTACTTCCACTCCTTGTTATGCTGCATGATGAAGGAGAGGAACAATCTCCACGACGATTATCTCGATGATGCTGTTCGACTTCACCAAATCCATCAAGAAATGCTGAAACTTCACCAGACCTGTAACCCTGAGTTCTTTGACCTGCTAATCCACGAAGAGAACCAACAGTATCACGATGCCTGCTTCTTGATGAAACGTAAGATTGCTCTGGCTTATGCCTGCCGATCTGTGCTTGATGTTCCAACTCCTCTGGCTTGGAGTCGCAGAAGGATCGAGCTTTCGAGACAGCACTTCTGCACATAGACATGAAATCATCAAGGCTTTTCTCACTTCTGGTTCTTCTGACATGATTGCTCGAACTGTATCCCAAACTCTCTGATACTGATTTAAGACTATCAGCGTTCTCAGAGTTGCTAGAATGATTGCCCGGATCATATAGATATGTCTTTGTTCTTCTTTTTTTGTTTACTCCTGTCGACTTCGCCTCGGCTTCCTTTTCATGAATCTGGCAAGCAGCAGGAGTTGGCTTGAAATTGGAATAGGAGGTTGAAGATGATGGGAAAAGTTGAGGTTCTTGCAGCATTGGAGCCTTTCCATATCGAATAAGCTGCTTCTTCAAGTGAAGTTTGCTTGGACCAGAAGAATTCTCCACCATTCTGAAGTCGACGAATAATGATTGAGAAATCCTGCATTTGATTCAAGAATTCAGAAACATGAGAAGATTTTCAGATGAAGAAGGTCGAAGGAAAAGTAAAGATTAAAAAAAAACAGAAATACTGTCGAAAAAAGTGATATATATCTGGATTACAAGGCAGGAAAGAAAACTTCTATGTCGAAGAATGCAGACTCAATCTCAACATTGAGAAATTTACCAACAGAAACTGGATCAAACCCTGAAAGCCGATGAACAACAAATCAGCAAAATCACAATCGAGACTCACAGATAGAATAGAACCACAGCACTGCAGGTTTCGGAGAACAGCAGTTGTGTATGAGAATTCTTAGGGATTGATTATACGAAGAGAAACGATGGAAATATGGAAGACACGTTTGTAAGGTTATTAAGCATCGTATCTATCTAATCATTCACAGACGATTTCCCGCTCGCAGCGATTTTATTCCTTTCTAAGTTTAGATTCTTTCCTGTTATAGAAGGCAAATTTACCAACATTTTGAATGAGGCATACATTATTTTATTCTATTTAGAGGTACTTCCATCATGGTTTACCTATTAAATAAATTCGAAAAACAATTTATAAGTCAATCTTTTATATATATATATATATCAAGATTTAAAATTTCGTTCCATGTCCAATGAAATAGATCAAATTTATCTTTCATCCATTACCTGCTACTTAGAACATAACTGAATTGGTTATGATGAAGCAGAGTTACAGAAGAATGTAAAAGTTCAAATTTTGACAAAGCAGAGATAATACTCTCCTCTATCGTAATCAAATTGTAACTTTTCAATTTATCTTTTCACAAATGATCATGGAACCACCAAGTGATGAATTTCACCTTTTTACAAAAGAATAAAATCAAAAAAATCTTACATTAATAATTAATTTTAAATCAACTCATAACTATAATAAAATAATCTAAACAAATTTAATCAAAATCTAATAAAATTATTCTATTAATTTAATATATATATATATTTATTTTAATTTTAAAAATATATTTATTTTAATTTAATATATACTTAATCAAAAAGATATTTATAAAAAAAATCTAAAAAATTATTTAAAATAATATAAATATATACTTAAACGACTAATAAATATTCTAATGAATAAGTATTTAAAAGAGGATATAGTAGAGAATTAAATTCAATCGCCTAAAAAGATCCATATATCGAACTTTGCCTAGTAAAAAAAAAAGACTCAGATGACCGAAATAGAATAATGCATGATTATGAACTTTACTATCATGAGTTCCTCGTTGGGCTTGATAACTACCCAAAATGACTTGGAACAGCTGTTGATCTGACAATGTTAAGGACTGAAGGATGAATAAGTTGTATTAGAAGAATTGAGTGTTCTATGGGAATTTGAGTTCTAGTTTGATTCTCCCAACTAAACATGATATCAGAATTCATAAAAAGCACATAATTGTTGATGTGAATTAAGCATGCATTAAATTGAAAATAAAAAAAACGATCAAAGCAAAAAAAATTTAAACAGAATGCTTCCAACAGATTGTACAATGAACATATATACATTAAAAAATTGATCAACCACATGACTTCATGATCTCCATCGAGTAACATCATCAGGCTGCATTTTGTCTGGAAGAAGAGCAAGTATTGCAATCCGTATGGACAGTTTCGATCTGAAAATATGTCATCGACAATACGGCAGCCAACATTCCTCATCGAAGAATTGCCGGCAATGCTGAAAAAAAAATCCTGAAGTAATATGAGAAGAGTACAATCTAAATTACTAAACCAGATCTAAGTCAAGCAAATCGATGGGTTGTTAGATTTAGTACAAATGAAATCTAAGTGCCAGATGCAAACCTTTTCCTACTATTCCATAAAAATAGATTGATCCTACTAGTGATACAGAGTGATATAGATGAGAACGGACCATCAACTAGTGTCTTGCTTGAATAGCCTTTCAGGCAAAGAAGTTGGGGCACAAATAAATAACAAACTGCACTAGTCTTAAAGAAAAAAAAAATACAAGAATCACCTAGTAAGAACATCAGTGTATACCTGAGGTTAATCTGAGAAAAGTAATGGCCTCACTACCCAGTCCTCCTACCAAATGGTGTTTGGTTTTCCTGCATGTGGGTGGGTTGTGTAAAGAAAAATCACTTTCCAGAAGATTTTTGATGTAACTAATCGAAATCACACAAGGAAAACAATACTAATAAGACATGTTTCTCAATTTTTATAACCTGCAACATTTGTTGCATATGCCAATGCATTCTTGATGGATCTCCAAGATTTTGCTGTCCAAAATGACTCTGCATACATAAATCTATTTCATTACAGGATGAATTACAAACTATCTGGGAGCATACTACTAATAATAAAAACAATCATGCTCCCACCTAAAGCAAATGAAAACAACAATATCTCAACGACCTAAGAAGAGAAATAAACATAAATGCTAACATCTATGGTAGGAACCTGCAAGGTAGGACCAGACTGCAGCTGATTGCCAAGAGGATGCTGGCGGTTTGTTTGTAGTCCATAATGGGCACCAAATCCCAAGTCATTTTGGCTAACTTCTTCCTGGGTAGATGTTATTACAACAAAAATCAGAATGAGGAGATCATGGATAATAAATATAAATAACAAAAACGTTAAACAAAATAATAAATAATCTAACAAATAAAGAATTATTTGGTGGGAATAGTCACCATTATATCAATCATTGCATGTGCCCTATCATGAGTGCTGAATTGGGCAGTCGTTGATGAAGATTGAAACAAATTGTTCTGGTGCCCCTCAGTTGATGTTCTCAAAGTGTCCTAATCAAAGGAAGCAGAGAGTTTGGTTAATAAACATATATTAGGTACACAGAATACAAGATTACCAGAATACCTTTTTGCCACTTGTGTCATTAATTAGTTCCACCTCATATTCCTTCCTTTTCTTGGGAGGGCGTCCTCTTCGCTTAGCAGAAACAGAATTAGAAGATTTGTCACCATCAATGATGCCAACCTGCGATGCTGCATGATTCTCATCACTTCCAGTCAACCTAGTAACAGAAGACACAAGCCTACTGTGCAAATCCTGAAATATGTTATCATCTAACAGAGATTTTTCCACTTCTTTAATTAACTTCAAAGCAAGTTGGTATTTCTCATCAGACACCATACCAGCTTCAACAAGTTGAAGGCAGCACAAAGAGAGAGAATCATACTGCTCAACTGGTCTGTTGCCATAAAAATCTTTTGAGGAACGCTCCAAAGCATTCAAAAGTTTGAAATCCTTTCTCCAACGAATAAGGACGTACTGAGGTGGAACCTCATACACTTGTTGCAGATTTAGAACTGACAATGCATGTCTGCATAAGATCCCTGTGAACTGGAAGAAGCCGCATATACATTGCACCTGAAATTCATCAACATGATACAGCACCTCATAATACTTGTCATGGTCTCTTTCTACACTCCCTGTGTAGGAGCATTCCCGTACTTCAAATGTAGTTATAGAGCCATCTACTTTTACAAGTGAAACCTGACAATAAAGAGTTGCCTTTAACTCATTCTGAAAAGTTTCAAACATGCTAAGTGTATATATTTCAGAAAGCTGTTGTTCCATAGGAGAATCTGATACTGTAATGCGGCTCTTGTGGAATGAATCAAAATCTGCTTTTGCTTCCAACTCATATTTTGTTCGCAGAAACATTTCATAGTTCTCTAAAAATTGCTGCAAAGAAGTTTCACGATAAATCAACCCTTCAAAAAAAGGACTTACACCCTTTTCTTCGAATGTAGTGGACAACCCCGCCCAAAATATATCCTTCAGATAAACAGGTGCCCATAGTTTACGATTTTCATATAATGAGTTCAACCATTCATTAGCCTCGAGTCCATATGTTTTAGTCAGGTTCCTCCAACCTTCTTCAAACTCATCAACTTTTAAAGAACTGTATATTACTTCGGTCATGGCCTTATGAATTGTCTTACATTCTGCGTGCTCCCTTAACTTCTCAGGAATACTTCTACTTATATCAAAGAGACAAATGCGATGGTGGACATCTGGTAATATTTTAGCAATCACATTTTGAATAGTTTTAGATTGATCAGTGATGATAGCATTTGGAGGGTGCTCCAACATACATGTCAGCCAGGCCTTAAATAACCACAAGTAGTTTCTAGGTGTTTCATCTGCAAGCAAACCAGAGCCTAATAACACCTGTTGACCATGACTGTTTGATCCAATAAATAGAACCAGAGGAATCTTGTATTCATCTTTTAAATAGGTTGAATCAAAGTAAACAACATCACCATAACAATGATATGCTGATCTTGACCTAGAATCAGCCCAAAACACATTCCTTAAATGACCTTCCATGTCAAGATCCATCATGTAAAAGAAATTTGGATATTTGATCTGCATTCGTGCAAAAAACTGAGAGATGGCATCCTTGTCACCTTCCACAAGCTTCATTTGCCCATCATCGATAGAATTTAAGAATTCCATGCCAACGTATGGTAAGTGCTCACGGCCTGCCGCTCGGACAGCAAGATCTTTAGTTGCCCCACTGGACATATTCTTATAGCATCTATAGAGGTGAGCCTCTGACGGATTAAGTTCATGGTTGTGTTCAAGTTTAGCTTCAACTACATGCAACAAGCCATCGCCCCATAACTTGGCTATAAATGCAGCTTCACAATTTGTCTTTGTTGATGGCCTAGATTGGTGGTAGCACGCTTTCGTTTGTGCCTTGCCCTCTTTACTGCACACAAGTACAAGCCGTCGGCAAAGTCCATAAGTTGTAAAAGATGACTTTTTTATAGTAACACCAAATCCTGTTCGCATTGCATATCGTTTATAGAAAGTGACAGCTTCCCCGTAGGAGCTGAACACCATCCCAACATGAGGAATGCCATCATCTCCTCCAGCCACTAACGGTAATTGACCATCAAGTTCAACCTTATCATTATTCCCTTCAACAATATCATCCTCAACAACAAGTTCTTTGGCCTGAATGATTTCTCCTTCAATGACCGTATCAGTTTCCATAGTTTGGTAAAAACTACAAGCTTAGTCAGGCAAAATAAGAAGAAAGGATCCTGGCGGTGTAGACTTGAAGAACAATCTGCAGCAAGAAATAGAAGTTCTACTTACAATGTATTAGTAGTGAGATGTAATCTATCTACCAAAGATGCTTCATTTCCCCCATACACCTGCTGTTAGTTTCCTTATCCTCGTATCTAACATCTAAAGAAGTAACACTATCCTTTACAACAATTTCTCCTCCCCATGTCCCTACTTCAATGACACATCGAACAATCAGAAAAACAGAAACTTGTTCGAATCTGAAAACGAAAAAAATTCAAAGAAAAAGCACCAAAGGAAAAAAAGACTTTTAAAGCAAATCAAGAGATTTGCGTCTAAAATCAAGTAGGCTTGAATGTACGGAGCCCTAGATCATCTTCGCAAACATATAATGATGCGACAAACCTAAAACTCAATGAAAGTTGATCGAATAGCAATCTTATGAACCAAAAAACAACACCTCGGTCTAAGCCCATGACAATAACAACAGTAAGTTAATGAAGAGGAAAGGAACCTGGATGCGATCAAGGAGCATGAAGGACAAACACTTCGATTCGATCGACTCAGAGCTTTTTCTTGTCCGATTAGGAAGGCTAAGAGGATTAGGGGTTCGTCGCGGCGACGGCGAGGGCGAAAGGGAGGGGGCGGCGGATCTTTGTGGCACCTGATCTGGAATACCCGAAGTTCTCACCTTGTCGGGTTTGTTTGGGTGTGATATTTTCGGGTGCGATTACTGCTTTGCGGATTTTGGGTGGGATGTAAAACCCGCATCCGAAAAATTAAGTTTTGAGATAATATCGTGTTTAATGTAGGGTTGTCAATGAATTAACCCTTCCAGTTAGTTTGATATTTAATTTAATAAAATTTATTTATATTTATTTAAAATAAATAAATAAATAAAATTAAATAAATAAATTTAAATATCTTATTAAACTAAATAAATAAACTGAAATATATATATCAGACAGAAAACCTGCATATCTAGATTAAAAAAAATCATCATTTTATAGAAAAAAAGTTAATTGGATTGATCGCTCAAATTCAAATTCATTACTTGCCCCCAACAAAAAATGAATTTTATTTTGCAAGATAATTTTAATTTGGCGCACTCTATCGTGCACTTTTAGATTTTATATCAATTAATTATTATCTGATCCAATTATTTAAAAACAAAAAAGGACGTTAGCATATAATTTGCATTTTTAAAGGAAATTTAAAAATATAGATCTTTTAAACCAACTGCTCAAGGACACTCAGTGTCTGAGACAACTTGAATGCAATAAAAATGTTAAAGATTTTTTTTCCTCTATATATATATATATATATATTTCTCTTCCTCACAACAATATTATTATTATTTTCTTTATACTGATTATCAAAGAATTTGCCCAGCCCAGGGATCCGATGCAGTGTACCAACAACTCATGTCCAATAAGGATCTGCCACGACGTTAGATGGTTACGTCATCGCCTCCAAACTTTGGTAGCTTGCATCGGCTTCGCTGCCGCGACCTTGCTTCCGCCACGGAGAGCGGCGGAAGCGGATTCGACGTGAACAAGGAGGTAATTGTAGATCTTCTTCCTCAGCCGCTCGATCGTTTCCTCTACCTCGTCGTCATTGTTTATCCTTTGCCTTTCTGGTTCCGCTTCCATTTTCTGCCTTCGGCTCCGGCAGGCCTCCAGCCAATCGTTCACCTTCTTCATCTGCGGAAGCATATCCGTAACCTTGGTTCTTCTCGAAGGCTTCGCATCAGCGTCGAGTAACCCCTCCACGAACCCTAGGAACCACCCCCGCGCCTCCTCCCTAAGCTTGCGCGCAATCTCCACTTCCACCACAAGCCCTCCCCCGCGCTCCCACTCCAGAGGCTGCGAAGGCAGCGCCGCCACAGCGGCGCGGGCCTTTCCCCTGCGAAAAGAAGCAGAGCGGGAAGACAGGAGCGATTTCGACGGAAGGGATGCTTTCAAGGGAGGCACCGGGGCGGTCTTCAACGGACGCTCGAGGACCACTGCTGCCGGTGAGGCGGTGATCGAGGTCTTGTGGTTGTAGAGGGTGAAATCAGAGAGTTCGGTCGAGAGAGCTGCAGCGACCCAGGAGGTGGCGCGGCGGCGGTTCTCAGCGGAGGCCTTTGTTGCTTCGTCCGGGATCAGGTCAGCGGCCGTCGCCTTGTCCAGCGATGCTACCGCCATTGCTTGGGATCTTCTCTTGGTGAGGCCATCGGCGATGGTTGCGGCATTACAGAGGGAGGCGTGAAGGCGGAGGAACTGCTCCACCGCCGGATGTGGGATGTCGCCCCTTGCAGAGGTACTAAGCTCTGCATACATACTGCAACGTAGCAACCTTAAAAAGTTCATCTTTTGCGCTTAAGATCACGAAAGCAAATCGAAAAGACCCTCATTTAGATGATAAGCTATTAGCAAGTAAGGGCAAAAACACCAACCGAATCAAAAATTTACCGAACCAGATCAAAAGCTCCCCCGTAGAACAGAGTTTCCAAAATCAAATAGAAAAAGAATTTGCATACTATAGGAGGATATTTCTAATCAATTTAGGTGGAGCCTCTGTAAAAACATCTTATTTTTAACCCAATTCTCCAAATCAGTCGAGAAGATTGATGGTGTAAAAGGAAAATTGGAACTAGCAGTTCTGGAGTGATGTATGATTGTATATACGGAAATCCCAACACCCATTAGGCAACAATAAATTAGAAAGAGAATTTACCTTAAGCACTGGATCAAACTCTCTGCAACAGAAGCTTCTTGTAAGGCTTCAACCGCAGCTAGTTTAGCAACATCCCTATACTTCAAGAGCACCTAAAATATAAATGTGTCTCAGTCCGTGCCACTGATCATACAAAATAACTGAACTTCTATGCTGAGAAAGAAATTGAACATCTGGATGCGTTCCAGATAGTAAATGGCACAATGTATTGATCTAAGCTAGTGCATAAATTGGACCTAAGTTTTAGTATTGAACAAATTAGAAAACCCCAATTCTTGACCAAGCAAACTGTTGTGGAACAATCTCAACAATTTACCTAAAGAGGCTATTGTTGGACTTTATACATCAATCATACCTTTCCTAGTTCTGATAGAGATGATGGAAGAGATGCCCATGAAACAGTGCCATCTGACCATCTTTTACTAGCAGGAACAACTTTGACAAAGTTAGAAAGATTTATACTGTTTGTGGTCTCTGAAGGCTTCTTTGTGTTAGAAGGGTTTTTTTTAGATGATTTATCTGAATCGTCTGCTCTAGTATTTGAAGGGCTCCTCTTTGTAGGGCATTGGATCTTAATGTCCTCCTTAGAAACCGGTTTCCTATTTGTTGATAACTTCTGTAGAGGAGCCTGCAAGTTGTAATTGGAACATAAGCACATTAGAATTTCTATTAGAAAGAAACAAAGGATTAAGTATACACATCAGATATCTTGTATCAAAACATAAAGTTGTAAATCAAAGCAACTCAAACAAAGTGCAAAAAGATCATTTAGAATGAACTCACAGAAGCACGTCTAGTTTCAGTTATTCTATCAAAATTTGTTGTCTTCAAGGTGGAACTATCCCTTCTCTTTGGCTCCATATTCCCTGTCCAACTCTTTCGTAATGCTTTGGATCCTAGCCCAATGGTTGGCACCAAATTTCTTAAGAAGTTCCCAGCAGAAGGCTTCCTACCAGCTGTGTTCACTTTCAAGACAGAGGTTGCCTTTTCCAAGAGACCAAACCTTGATAATGATTTTTGTTCTCCTTTTGCTCGTGCTTGATTCTTAATTTCATTGGAGAACTTTTTACATGAAGTAGGCAAAGAGCAAAAATTGGTTGGAGATGAAGATGGTGGACTTGAGATCATTGGTTTTGACCTCACAGTGAAAGCATCTTTCTTCTCCAATTTACCATTAGCCAGTTGTTTAGGGAATGATGCCTCCAACTTACTGAGGGGGGCCTTTTTCTTTTGTGCTTCTTGTGTTTTAACAGATGTCCTAGAGTTTCCTATTTTGCTCTTTTGATTCTCTGAAGATGCTTTACTGTTACACTTTGATGCAGTGGTGGGCTTTGGTTTCTCTGGATCAAGGAAACCAAGTGAACTGGTGACAATGAGATCCTCAGGATTTCCAATGCAAGGGTGACGGCCCCGGAGCAGTCTCACCCCCTTAAGAATGGGCACAGGGGAGCCTGCCTTGATGCCATCAACAATGATGAATTGCCCTAGTTGGATCTTATCACTCGAGATGAGTTCATTTTGCTCATCAGGCAGGGAAACATATGTTGCGTGGGTAGAATCAGAGACCTTGAGGTAGAAGCCTTTGCTGGTAAAGAGATCTGTTCCAGAAAGAGCAGGAACAATACTCACAACCTGAAGGAGCGAAGAAGGCCGATGCTCGCCGGCAACCTTGGCATCCCTATTCATGTGCTGAAGTAGCTTGATGAGGACACCCGGGACCAGTGAGGCCATCTGAAAGCAAAGGAGGTAAAGTTTTCAAATCAACAACAGAAAGTAACTGAGCAATGAAACCAAAAGTATGGAACTCGAAATTACAATTTAAATCTCTATAAAATCACAAGAACTCGATGTTGAAAGTGCCCGTTCACAATCTGAAGATCATGTCAACTAGCCATCAAGAATTCAAGATCTATTAGAAAATCGTACCGCTAAAGGAAAACAGAAGCGGTAGCAGGAAAAAAAGGATTAAAAGAAACTTTTGTGAATGGCAAAATTGTTTACAGTGAAATCAAACAGGTCGGAAATTGAGACATTGTTGGATCCAAAAACAGAGCAAAAAAGCATGGATCACACAAGACTTCAATTTCAAGACTCAGAGAAGTGGCTGGGAAGCAAACTCATTCAGTATCCTAAACTAAATAAAGCGGCTATGAACTCACCCGACATGGAAGATTTCAAGATTAAGGAAGGTGCTCTTGTTTCCCAGGCAAGGCAATCAAGGAGATGAAGCTGCTCGAGCTGGCGTTGCGAACCCAAATGGAAACCGCTTACTCCTCCCTCATTAACGAGATCCAATCTTTGGCAACCTCTAATAACCTCCTTGCCCATAATTAAACGACCACAGAATAGGTTTATAAAGATCCAAACGAACAGGAAAGAAAAACCTCTATTTTGCTGCTGGGACGGAAAATTGAAGTGGTTCGTACCTTTCTGCCACCCCTGGCGACAAGGAGAATGGAACAATGGACGTGATCGCCTCCATTTCCGAGCGTACTCAGTGCCACTGAGAAATGGATCAATGACCTACCGACCTAGGTTTTCTGGGCAGAGGCCAGAGAGCGAGGTTTTAACCACTGCGACAGTGAGACGGACGTTATCGAACTACCACCGGAGATGTTTATTATTAGTGCTTTTATTTTTCGGATTGTTATTTATCATTAAAAGACAAAAGTTAGTAAATGACCTAATTTAACTTGGACGAGTTTCCCTTTTAGACAAGACATTGTTATTCAGTATTCTTGAATTATTATTCCTTTTTTTATTTAAATCTGTTCTTATTGAGATTTACTTTCTAACAAGTAATCGGCCACTTGATTAGAAAGTTGACGGTCAAGATGATACTCATAGGCAGCGAAGGATGAAGTTGGGAAATTTTGAGGCGCTGTTGAGACCTACATAGCAAGATAGAAGAGGATAAGAACGGAGGTCAGGGATGTCCTAGCTCAACTGTTTCAACACTCAAGTTAACTTTCTCACCGGAGAAGGAGAAGAAGTGAATCTATGAGTATGCATGTGCAAGCGTGCGTTTTTGTAACTGTATGTAAGAGAATAATAGAAAATTGTCTTATCTCCATTAAATCTCAATTAAAGAGAATATTTCTGAGTAGAGATTTTATTAAAGAAGATGTTCTGTCAGAGCAAGGAGAACACTCATCCCCGTTGCAATAGCGATAAGTCTTATCACCCACATAGATACGATATCAGACTGTGCCATCATGCCGTATTAATAGAGTGATAAGTTACCTATGATATCACATGATCATGATTGCCTGTGTCCTTCTTGCGACAGGCTACCCAGTTGAATGGAGAACTGAACAAAGAGGAGTTAGTTGAGCATTGAGTAGGACATCGAGGGAGTGGAGCTTGATCGGTAGAGGACGTCAAAGCCGAGACCAACTAAGGGCGAGACGAGATATAGTTGGAAGGGGATTTAATGGAGTAGACTTGTAGGAGTGGCCTGGAGTCGAAACTTGGAGTTGAAAGTCCAAACCTGAGCTAGAAGTCGAGTCAAGTACTGGACTCCAACATAATCTGAATGTTGAATTAGATCGTAGAGTCAAATCAATCTTCTGTAGATCCGATCTTAACTTTCTAAACCAGATCATACCGACTCATAATAAAATCTAAGATTCTAGCATCACTATTTTCCTTTTATAAACCCGATTTTAAAATTTAGATGAAAGAAAGTTTAATTAGCAATAATAAAATTTAAAATATATTTAAATATATATAATGAACATAAAGTAAATAATCTGAACGGTCAATTGTGTTTATTCATTTACCATCTTATTTTCTGTTCCGTCTACTTTAGTTTATTAAATTAAAAAAGTATATTTTAGGTTTTATTTCAGTGAGGCGAAGGTTAAAGATGCAGTTTGTGTGCTTGCTCAGCGATCATGGCGGCGGTAGCTTCTGTTCTCTCTCTCGCTCTTTCTCGACGTTTCGGCGGTCGAGATCTTCTTTGGAGAGCGATTCGATGGTATCTCTCTCTTTCCATGTCCCTTAATTTGCCCATTCCTTCGCGCTTTCTCTGTTTGTTTTTGATCTTTCAGTGTACATCTTCGAAAAGCAGTTTCTCTTCCTGGAATCATTACTGGGTAGCCGTTTTGGTTTTGGAACTTCGAATCTACGACACTTACTCTGATATCATTATTAGTTCCCAAGCTCGAGATGAACACAGGAGAGAGGTGGCTGAGAGTATTGACAGAATTACAAACATCTATAGATGCCAGGCATTCTACAATATCTGCAAAATTTCCGGAATTTAGTAACAAGAGCAGGACGCTGGTGGTTCAATACTCTATAAGGTTTGAGCAGGACATTGAATGTGGTGGAGGATATGTTAAGCTTCATTCTGGATATGTCAATCAGAAGAAATTTGGTGGTGATACTCCATACAGGTTTACTGGTTTCTTTAACCACAAATGCAGTTTGTAACTTGATGTTATGCTTAAATGAGTAGAAACTACTTGTCATTGATTTTATACTGATTCCATTATTGGCTTGGATTATAAGATTTTTAGTTTCCAAAGATTTCTACTGTGACATAAATGATCTTTGTTCAATGTAGAGCATTAGTGTCTTAATATTAATTAGTTCAATTGTGGTCCAAACATATTTAATGTGGTAGGCCAGTAGCCACATATCTAGTTGCTTGTCTAACATGACAATGTGGTGGTGACACTATTCAGCACACCTGATTAATGGTAGATTGTGTCTTTCTTGCAAACTTACATATTGGACGAATTACTTTTTATCGCATAAAAACATAGTGCAGGATACCTTAATACATATAGCAAGACTTGAAATCTAGAACTGTGCTACACTTTTATCTTTTGATCAGAATGGTACAATATTGGTACCATGTCGGAGTGTCGAAACATAGTGTTGATGGCAAATTGGATGTGGAAGGAGGAAGAAGAAGAAAAATAAGAGAAGACAACTATATGCCCAGGGGAATTTTATGTTGAAATTTTGGTCCCCAATCGGAATATTATGGTTTCATCACCATGTTGTGTTGAAACTTGACACGCTTTGGAATGCATTAAAGTATGTCGAGATGATCTTAAATGAGTTTATTTGTCGAATGCTCTTTTACTTGCTTTATTTACTTATAAAGCATGATGGTGATGATGCCGTGCTAGGGAAATTCACCATGGGAGTGGCATCTTTGCGTTTTCTCAGAGAATCAGATATCATGCTCTGTTCATCCCATGCTTTTGTTGCCATGCAAATTGTGTTAAAAAGAACTGTAGACACATTGGACGTTGGTTGGGATGCATCTATAGAACGATATCTCTGATGATTTTTCCTGGTCCGTGCACTACATTTTTTTACCTATCTTCTTGAAATAGGATTGTTACCTTGGATATTGGTTATCTCGGACTCGGAGGATGTTACATCTTTGAAGATATTACATCTGGAATATAGGAAATCTTTTGTACGAGATGTTGTGTAGTCATGCAA
>JBBMKF010000028.1:6295501-6308391 GCA_037834155.1 Curcuma caesia | reverse complement strand
GAGGATGTTACATCTTTGAAGATATTACATCTGGAATATAGGAAATCTTTTGTACGAGATGTTGTGTAGTCATGCAACCTCATGGTGAGAATTTCTTTTGTTACAAAACCTCATGGAGCTGCCTCTAACTTGAGTTGAGTTTCCCTACCTGAAATTGAGTTCTAAACTAGTAAGTAACATCTATAAAAATCAAGTGAATATTCGAATCATTGTCAAAATTTTCAAGAATTGAATATTGAGTTGGTTACTTTCTTTGCTTCATTCAAATTGTTTAACTTCAACACTTCTTGTAAAGCATCCTGATAAAATGTTGCACAACATAGAGGCTATCAAATGGTATTGTGTACTCTTATATGGTTAAACTAATTGCTACCTTTTCATCAGAGTTTGAGGATGATCCAGATCTATATGTGCTGAAGCCTTTAAAGTACATTGGCATTGAAGTTTACCATGTAAATTGCTTTCACTTTGATTATTCTGTCGTTAAATTTGTCCTTGGATGATCCCTCTTTTTTTTATTTATAATTTAAATGTCAAGTTCTTGCGATCCGATTAATCTTGGAGGTGGACAACTCATAACATTACCATATAATGACTATGCAGGTAAAGGCTGGCTACAACATCCTGATATAAATTTTGGACGAGGGGATGTCAACCCACACCATCCTGTTCTTCTTCCTCTTTTGGAATCGGTTTATTACTTGTAGAGGCGAGCCCGCAGCTGGTGTACCCTTCCCGCGCAGAAGAGAAGGAATGCTTTAATGCGCCGCTTACCCCGGTGGGTTTCTTTCCACTTCTGGAAGCATGTAACGTGGTATGCTTATCTCCTCGCTTCTGTCGCCCACCCATAGCCCATCTTCCCAGTGACTTAATATGCTGCTTCATTTGATTATGGAATCACCTATCAATATAAGATCATAAAATTAGTTATATCGATCATTGTGGCTTGGCTGATAAACTTATTATGCAATTCTTTTTATGGTTGACATTGGAAATGATAAATTGTTCAGATATGGGAAAAAAATCCTGATTCTTGTTATCCTTTCCTTCTACAGACAGATACCAACTGTCTAACTGTTGAAAACAATGAGTTGAAACTGCGATGGCAGACAATGGAACAGCAGGTTCACTTGCAGGACAGTAAGGACCTCATCTCTTGTTTCTTATGCTAAATCATCTTTTGCAAATATTAATTTGTTGCGACTGTATCAGTTTTTTCAAAGGGTACTCAAAGTTATCAGACTTATTTTTGTTTATTCATCTTTCACACAACATCAAATCAACTTCATCATCCGACACCAATGAGTCTACTGTTATCTGATATTATTTGGTTGTTAGATCATGTTTATAATCCAATACTTAAAACCTAATGATGGTTATAATCCAATACTCTAATCCAGCGGTTGAAGATGGCTACTGGCCAAATGTTGCCGAGTGGCGGGCAAATGAACTTTGCTCCACCTTTGGTGCAAACCATCATAATCCTGCAATCCAATCTCTCCTGGCAGCTCACCAGTTTGCGGTTCGATCCTCAGTTACGGCGTATTTGCAAGAATTTTCCTCCAACTAGGGAACGCAATTAAAGGATGTTGGGCATCTGGATTGGCCGCCGTATGCGCTTCCCAATTTACCCTGGTGGTCGGTGAAAAATTTCCGTGGGACCGAGTTGACCACCCCAGAGATGTAGCTACTGGGATTATCATTTTTTTTTAATGAAGGGTCATCGTTGCCTTTGCAGAACCAGTGATGTTTGACCGGCTAGCCATTGATTTCTTAAGCAAGTGCTCTCTGTTTCTTCTTATTTCGAGAGCTTCGATAATTAAACATCCACTAAAATCCAGATACCCATAAATTGCATACGTAGAGTTGGTGTTTCTCAGAATTCCTACTTGTGTTTGTCCCTGATTAAGTTTTAGAAAAGAAAATTTTAATCATGATACTACTGTTACAGCTCGAGAACTACAAGTGTGACAAATATTTTTTATAGTTGTAACTTTATATAGAGTCATCCTAAATCTTTGTTTTTCTTTCACATTAATAATATAGAGTATTTTATTTGTAGATCATCTATGTTACTCCATGAGAAAGTAATTTAATTAATTCAGAAGAAAAATAAAATATATTATTTAAAAGCAATTAAGTATAACTTTGTAATATATTAAAAAGATTTAAATAATTAAATATCTAAAATACTAATTATTTTAATAAAATTAATGCCTTTTATAAATCTCAACAAAGACATAAAATTCATATGAGGATGAAGCATAATGAACGTCTCCGGTGCGGAGATGCTGGTGGTCGCCGCATCGATCTGCATCCTTCACCGTCCAATTGTGATTGAGCGGACCAGATTAAGCATCACAGACTGTTCATACCTCAACGTCGTCCCCAATTACATCGCAGTCGCTTTTTGGCGTTTCCAACTAGAACAGGCCTCCAATCGCAGCAAGGGCGAGACCAAGCGGAGAGAGATTGTTTCTCGCCGTATCTGAAGATTCCGAAGGGAGAGGGCGTTTCCATGAAGAGCAACGGAGGAGACGAATCCGCCCGAAAGGGCGTGATCACCGGCGGCAGCGGCAGTGGTGCCGGAGGGATCCCTAGTCCTAATCCCGAATGGAGGTTCAACCAAACACTCCGAAATGTTCAAGGGTTAGTGCCGTTTTCCCTCTCGATACCGATCACGATCACGTTAGGGCCCTTGACCAAATCTAGATCTTGGGCACCAATGTTAATGGTGGATGGAATTTGGTACATTTTTACTCTCAAATAGTGGGTATACCTGAAAAGTGTGGATCCTGAATGGTTATTGTGCTTTTACATCGTAATTTTGATAGTTGAATCGGGGACTTGGTCTGGGTTGTGAATAAATTTCTCACTTTCTACTAGAGATAGTTTTCAGATCTGTTCATTTTAGTGGCTAGGTTTATGAGAAAAAAGTTGCTTGATTGTTCCAATGCTGTTTTTGTTTTGGATTTAGGACTTCGTTCACGACATTAGGGTGAAAATAGTCCATTTTAATTGTGAAATGTCTTGGCATTAATGTTTCAAGCGCATGGCCCACAAAGAATTCATTTTAACTGTGCGTTTATTAGGGCGACACTAGCCCAGATATAATGGGCTGACGATCATGATTCATAACATGCCTTGTTAATTTCCTTTGTGTATTGTTAATCAAGAATGAGTAACATGTACTGCCACTCTTGCTACTACTTTCTGAAAGACCTGTGTTAATTTTTTTTTAAAACAAAATACTAAGTAAACAAATAAAAAAACCCTCTTTCAAATTTAAATAATGAGGATCTTCTAAAGATAACTGGTACTTTCAATAATGCGTGACCTCTATATTGCCAAACTTTTGCTTCTCTGATGTCAAAGACCTATTAGCTTCTCTGATGAACAGAAATGAAATTTGGACATTTGGTCTTATAATTTTATAAATTCATCTTACATATCTACTTCATTCAGACTGCTGAAAGGTCGAAGTTTTCCTGGCAAAGTTTTGCTGACTCGGAAATCCGAGCCTTTAAATGCTCTTGCTTCGCCTACACACTCTCAAGCAATGGAAAGAAGCTACTCCTCAAATGATCGTGGAAATGACCAAACAACCAGTTCCTTTGAAGTAACTGAATCTTGTATATGGATGTTCTAGAATAACTTATCTCTTTACAGTCCATCGAGATGACCATTAAAGTAACTTACTCCGCAGGCTGAGGCTCAAAGTTCTGGAAGAACAGCGAACAATGCAAATCTGCAGAAAAGTAAATCATCATTGACCACTTCAAGTACACCACCTGATGCTCAAGGTTCTGTCACTGGAGCTAGAGCCACAGATTCTGCAAGAGTTGCAAAGTTCAGAAAAGAACTTTCTAGACAAGCTGTTATACTAGGTATAATTTTTTCCCCCCATTATTATTTGCACCCTTTTGGTTTGTTTCCAATTTCCATATGCAAATTTATCTCATTAGCAGTCTAGCACTTCTTTGTGTTAACAATTAATTATATTTTCCCTTTCCATTCCTTGTTTATTTTGCTTGCCAAGTGTTTAACCTTGAATTTTGTAGGCATATGTGAGTACTTTTTGTTAAAAAATTAATAATAAATATGTAAACTGACCATTTTACTTTTAAAGAGTTGTGATGCATGTGCCTAGGTGAAATTTCCTTTATTGCATCATTTTGTAATGAGTTATGACAGAATAGTAAATTTCTGTTTTAGCATAAACTAAATGATTTTTTGTTAAACTTGTGGTAAAACACTAAGTCATCACCAATTTCATTTGAATGGATGCAAAGTGAATTTGCATGTGTTGATGCATTTGTACTATATCATTTACATATTGATACTACATAAGCTTGAAATGCTGCTTCATAAGTGTGTTGTAAGCGTGAAAATTCTGCCACAAACAGAACTATATTACATATTCCATCAGATTATTTTCTTTTATCTCTTTCTACCATTATCGAAGTAGCTTCTAAAGTGAGCATGAATATTGGTCATGCCATGCCCCAAGCCAAGACGTGTGCAAGCCATATGCCTATAAGAACAACAAATAAATATATGACATTAATAACATACAAATCAGTCAGAGCACAATTAAATAAATCTATATGACACTAATGAATCAAGAGTTAATGGCTCACTAAGCCCACTCCTTCCACCACCTACCGAACTTGCCCCCTCCCTTATCCAAATGTAGTTTGCTAGTCTCTTCTTGTTTGTTTTGTTTGTTGGACTGGTTTGGAGGGCCTTATAGGTCATTTACTATTTTGGCTTTAAGATATGCATCCTTATTTAACTTGATTATTTATATATTTTCTTGGTAATGTTTTTTTTTAAAAAAAAATTATGTACCTCTTATTAGTTTTGTTTTGTAATCCATGCTACATAGATACCATACACTATGTTGGCCACCCATACTTTCTCCATTTCAGGACTTTGATCTTGGTAAGACATATTTCTGCTGGTTTATGACTCACTCTGTCACAAAACTGATAGCTTTTGAGCATGCTATGTGATTAACTTTGTTGAGAGTATGGTCTAAGGAAGATTATGGTTAACCAGTTCTTCATTAAGGCAGGGTTTAAGGATCTTGTTTTCCTTGCTGTAGGCAGAACATTTTTTTTTATCTTTTTGTGGTTAGTTCTTATAAATAAATTTCACTCTTAGCTACCTTTAGTGTGGCATAACTTGTATGTTTGTGGTTTTGCTTAGATGTATTTAAGATGCATGCATTTGCTTTAATTTGAAGTATTAATATATGAACTTAAAATGAAGAAGAAAGATTAATTGTATTAGGTGTTGGTTAAATTCATTACATTAGTGCAACTCTGAAGTCATTTAGCAGTGAGCATTACCCTTGAGTGTATGAGTTTGTAAAGTTATTGCATATTTGCAGAAAAGCTACGTGAGTTATCTTGGAGCGGTATACCACCATATATGCGACCTAATATATGGAGACTTCTTTTGGTAACCCTGCAACTTTTTCAAGTTTTATCGTAACTATGCTTATTGATTTTCAATATAATCCTAAAATAGAATCCTGATTTTGTCAAGGGAATACATATTTTTTAGTTTCTATTTCAACACAATAGACAAGTTAACTTTTTTGAGCATTTAAAAAGATTATTCTAATCCCTCTGCTATGTATCATGACTCCTTCCTGTTATTTGAATGTTTTTCTTGTGATAGAAAGTGACTAAACTCTGTTGTTAAATCAGCATTCCTTATGGTGCACTTCTTGTTAATCCTTGATTATTTATATACAACATATTGTTACTAGTCATCTTCTGGCTATTTAGTTCTCTTGTAAGATTTTAGAAATGATCAATTTTTCCCATTAATTTTCTTTTTAACCTTTTTCTTGGACCTTGCATTAGCAACTCAGAATAGTTTGATCTTTCGGAAATAGAGACATCTAAGATTTAAATAAGTTTATCAGACTAGAATGCAGAATGGCACCAAGAAAGAATGACTCTGCCATATAAGTTTTTTCATCGTGTAACTGATGTTCAAAGATGTAAAAGTAATTTAAGATAATTAAAGAAAATTTCAATAATGCTAGATGTTTAGCACTGCATGTGCTTCTAATCTCTAGTAACTAATTAAAATGAACAAAGAAATTTAGAACTAAATATTTATGCAAGCGATCAAATTTGCACACATTTCATGTGATCAACTCAGCTATAAGAAATAGAATTAGAGGAGAAAAGACCAAAGAGAAATAATGGAGTGGATAGGTAGTATTATGAGGTACTCATTTTTAGTAGCTCAAGTTTAGGCTTTTATAATGCCTTCTGGCCTTTAGTGGCATCTCCTCTGGAAACTACACTCTTCATCAAAGAGAAATCGATTTTTATTATTGGATTAGGCCAGGATTCACTTGGTTCCTTAACATATATCATGCACTTACAGGCTGTTGACAGTCATAAATTTTCACATATTGTAGACCTGAAAAGTTTTGTTTTGCTGTATGAAACTTTCCTGTTCATTTATCTGCTATAAATTATAATCATTCTTCAAAATATGTGAATTTAAGCATCAGCTGAAAACAGGGATATGCACCACCCAATTCAGATAGAAGGGAGGGAGTTTTGGCTAGAAAGAGACTTGAGTATGTTGAATGTGTCGCTCAGTATTATGACATTCCTGACTCTGAACGGTCAGATGATGAGATCAACATGCTTCGCCAGGTTTTTCATTCAATTTAATTTGATGTTTTATGGTATGGTTATCATGCTGTTTGCATTCATATTCTAAATTTGTATATTCTTTATTAACAGATCTCTGTTGACTGCCCAAGAACAGTTCCTGATGTCACTTTCTTCCAGCATGCTCAAATTCAGAAATCCTTGGAACGCATTCTTTATACATGGTTAGATTTAATAATTGATTATTTTGTCCAAAGTAGGAATTAAGTTCAACATTCTTTCCCTTTTTGTAATCACAACATTTATGATTCCTTAGGAACTTGCACATATTGTTTCAGCCTAATTTCTCTCATGTTTAGTTGTACTTAATTGTTAATGAACAGCATCTATGATTTATTTCATTGTACACATTAGCCTACCATATCCGTCACCACATAATTCATCTCCTTGTGTTAAATTTCATATGCCGTTATTTCCTACCAACATTTTTATTGATAAACCGTAGTTGCCCAATAGCTGTTTTGTAAAAATCTGACCTATGGGGTGCATGGCGATCACAAAAAAACTGAAAACCCCTCATCAGTTTACATATTTTATTCTGTCAACAATTGTACCTTTTCAACTTCATCTTATTGGGTAATATAATCAAAAATCTATTTTTTTTCCTAATGAGGAAGTTTTGTCCATTACCTCAACTACTCCCATGGTTTTCCTCTTCATTAAGCTAAAAATAGGTTTCATCTATTTAGTTTACTGTTCTTTAAGTCGTATAATATTTAAAGTTTTCCTTCATGATGCAACATCAGGATTAATTTCAACTAATTCTGATAAAATAAACTTATTTATCAAGAATACTCCATGGTAATACATCTTGAATATGCTGCTAGGTTTATTTAGTACTAATCAGGATTAATTCCAATTCTCTATTCAAAGGACCTTAATGAAGAATAACATATTTTATGATTTATATCTTAAATATGTTGGTCCGTTCATCTAATACTATTGTGAATTGTAGTGTAGAAACTTAAATTGACTCTAATACACTTGCTGGCCATGAAACTAGTAGCTAGACTAGCATACATATCATTGATCATATTACTTTCAACTAGTAGATGTTCCTCTTTTTAACATCCATAAATCTGCAGTGTCTGCACTCTCCAATGGATCATATGTTAGTGGAAAATTCTGAGGCCATTATAATTACATTGAATGAAATTCAAGTGTGCAGATGAGTAGGGGCTCTGTGCGTCAGCGAGTGATCTCACAGATTTGCATGCATTGTGCCTCAGCAAGTGATCTCACAAGATTTGCAGGAAAGAAAAAGCTAATTGGATAGATAAAATTTTAATTAGATATGATTGAATGTTTATAAGAATTAGATGGTAGCTTTTTCATAAGTCTTACAATAACTCTTCTCCTAAGATTAGTGTCAAACTTTCATTAGTTCTTTATTCAAACTATGCCACATTTTAAGACCAGATATCAACCTCTCAACCTAGGGCATGCTATTTGAGAGGAAGGGATCCCAAGTGGAGGTAAGGGGAAGGGGAAAGTAGTTACTTATCTTGTCTACTTCGATGGAAGAAACAAAAACAAGGGGAAGGGAACAATTTAGAGCTCCTTTCCCCATTTTTGGTTATGTCCAAAAGTGGATGGAAGAGGAGAGGAAGACGGGAAAGTGGTGAAAACAAGGGAAACTCGTCTCTTTGTTCTTTCCCCTCCGTTGCCCACTACTGGTGCTTTCTTTCTTCTCTTCCAAGTAGGCATGCCCTTAGTTTTTATGGGATTTTTAAACTCCTCTTCTCATATATATATTATTCTGTCTGAAGTGCACTAAAAATAAGTTTGTAATTGCTCCCCAGGGCTATTCGTCACCCAGCAAGTGGATATGTTCAAGGAATAAATGATCTTGTCACACCGTTTTTGATAGTGTTCTTATCTGAACATCTAAATGGCAGCATGGAGAGCTGGTCAATTTCAGATCTTTCGCCTCAGATAATATCCAACATTGAAGCTGATTGCTACTGGTGTCTCTCAAAATTGCTCGATGGCATGCAAGATCATTACACATTTGCTCAACCAGGAATTCAGCGGCTTGTTTTCAGATTGCGAGAACTGGTTCGTCGCATCGATGGTAATTGCGGCCCTGTTGCTTTTTATTATACCACAATTTAGTCTTATTTCCTGGATGCCGATCTAAGTTTCAGTGATTCCATTACTTCTCTTTCAACTAATAATCTTGCCAAAAGGAAATATAATTGTAACTTGATTAGCAGCTGTGCACTTCAGTTAATCTCAGAGAATTCTTTTACTTTCACTGTAGATATTTCTTAGTTTTTGGAATTTGAAATGTTCATGTTCTGATGGTTTTCTTTCATGTTGGGCGCTAGAACCTGTATCAAGACACGTGGAAGAGGAAGGGCTTGAGTTCCTTCAATTTGCTTTTCGATGGTTCAATTGTCTCCTAATTCGTGAGGTTGGCTTTGTATTAAAGTCTCTGTCCTTGATGGATATATGATCATTTAAGTTGCTAATTAAGATTCATAACTTTCTAGATCCCTTTCCACCTTGTCACTCGTCTGTGGGATACTTATCTTGCTGAAGGAGATTCATTGCCAGATTTCCTTGTGTACATATCTGCAAGTCTGCTTCTAACAGTAAGTTTAAGTTTTGTTAATTTCTGTGCTGGGATCATCTGAATGTTAACTAAATATGTTTATTAGATTCAACATGAGTTTCATAATCCTTTGAGTTCCATCTTCCTAGTGACAATAATTCTCTTATTGCATCTAGCGCAATCTTGAACATCTACTACTCGCATTGTTTTAATATTTCATCATCACTAGTAGAACAAAGCAGAAACATACACTGAAGTAAAGTTGACTTTCAGATCTTTATCGTTCATTCATCTAAAAAAAATCAAATTCTATTCTGATTGTGTCCCGGTAAGTTGATTATCCACCTGATACCAGTTGCTTCGTTTGACAATTGCATATGAACTCTGTTTTTCTCCTACTTCATTGGTGTTGAACTTTGGATGTAATTTTTTTAACTAATAAAGAAAACTGGAATGACCAGGTCAACTAAGAAATATCTCATGCTCCATCAAACATCATGTTAATTTAGTGTTTCCTGATTCGGCTTTGAACTGTGTATCATATTGTTGGTCGAATAACCAACTTGTGAACTGTTGTCGGACAGCATAGAACTGCTAATTCTGAAAGCACCATTTGAATGTTGTAGTGGTCAGATAAGCTTCAAAAGTTTGACTTCCAAGAAATGGTGATGTTCCTTCAACACCTTCCCACAGAAGATTGGACTCACGACGAGCTCGAGATGGTGCTCTCAAGGGCTTTCATGTGGCACACCATGTTCAGCAGCTCCCCAAGTCATCTAGCCAGCTAGAACAATCATTCTTCTCTCCTCACTATAAATTTCCTCCATTTGTTTTTAATGTCTGTGGGATTATTTCCCACCATTTTTCTTTTCCTCCTGCCTTTCCTACTGTTTCATGTTTGGCTGATTATTGAGTTTTAGTCTGCTCTTGTATTTGCGATGTTCTGAACTTGTAAATTTTCCAATCAAAATCACTTGTATGTAAAATTTGACAAATTCAAAGTTACAAGATGAAACAACATTCTGCTTTCATGGTCAATATCGAGTTTATTCTTGCATGGTTTTTCTTAATGCAAATATTATCTTGCCTTTTCAGTCTCCAAAAAAATATTTAATGAAAGTCCACTTGTGCACATGTTTATTTGGAAAAAATATTTTTTTTATATACTATTGATGTTTAGTAATGGGATCTTAAACGAAATGTTTTCATAGGTATAAGAACTTCAATTTCACCTATCCTAGTTTGTTTTTATGCCGTTTGATTGAAATAAACATCTAATTAAATTATATCTTTAGTTATTTTATTTTAGCCAAAATTGAATTTGGACCTTTGTCAAAGTATCTATAAAATTTTAATTATTTTTTTTATATTTATCATTATATTTCACCAGCTAAGAGCATCCCACGTTAGGAACTTTTGGAAAGAAAAATGATAATACTCATTCCAAACGTTTCTAAATATCAATCCCATAATAATTTCTAATTCAATCAAACCAGAATGATTTATATACTTAAAATCTATCATAAACTTTATTATTTTTAATTAATTTATCAAAAACTTTCTAGAAAATTAATAATTTTAACATAAACTCTATTTAAAATTTTAAATTTAGTTCCATTATATTCCAACGCAACAATTTTTTACAAACTGTGTGCCGGAGTTTGCATGAGAATACAAATTTATCCAAAATCTACAAGATCTATCAAAAAAATCTATCAAAATTTTTTGAAATCTTTTCCTCCTCGCGGTTTGTTTGATTTCTCTAGCATTCGCTAAAAAGAAAAGAAAATAAATTTAAAAGCAAACATAAACCAGAAACTTAAAAACAAAGATTCCTCCATAGCCAAAAGTATATATATCATAATCCACAATGAAATCAGCTTGCTTCACAACAGTTGATCAAACACAATATTATATACAAATTACCACATGTTCAAACAACTCAATCAGTTCATATGCATGATAATATACATACAAGAATCACTCATTTTATAACTTGTAAAAAAGAAAACATCCAAATATAATATTCATTAGATAACAAATAGATCATTAGAGAAGAATTCTTCTCTCGGACCATTGTGCTTGATTCCCCGTAACACCACACCACCTCTCTCAACTGTTGCTAATCACATTTCCGAACCAAGAAGACGACAAAGAAGCCATGCGTCTGTCTAAAGAGCAAGAGTGCATAGCCAGAGGAGGAAGAAAAAGAAGTCACAGCCCACAAGTATGTTTTTTCTAAGTGCAAGAGTGCATTACAAGCTTAATGTCTTGTATTTATAGGCACACACATGACAATTAATTGATTGATTTAGAGGAATGTGTGTAGGGTAGATCAGTTAGTGATGAGTCTGGTGGTAATCAATTAACTAAATATTTTTTTGCAATTTGTTTGAAGAAAGAAAAAGGAATGGTAGGGCTAGACATTGATCTTTTACTAAGCTACCACATGCCATGCACATCACTTTGTTTCATTGCCAAAACCTACTGTTTGTTCAAAAGAGGAGGGGGAAAAGAAGAGTGATGGTGGCCTGGAAAACACAAATGATTTGTCGAAAACTGATCATTAGCTTGCTTGCCTCTTACTGCATCTTAATTAATTAGATGAATTCCTAGTTTAAGATGTGCACTTAGTTGACTAATATAAGTTTGATAATTAAGTTGGCTTTGAAAAGAAAATAAAAAGTTAATGGGATAGAGAGTGGTGCTTGCATTTGAAGCTACAACCTACAGTGAAATGTCTAACAATTGAAGAATTTATGAATTTGGAATAATGAAATTTTAGGATTAGATCCTTAGTTAAACAAAAGTGATAAATATCTCTAGTAATGAAAGGAAATTGGAAAAACTAAACCCAAACAATGAAATCTTAACTTAATGATATGATAATGATAAACTGATGTGTTTATTGTAATGATATGATACTGATACAATGCAAGGCATGATTTGGTCATTAGTCATAGGGATTCCCATGGTGCAATTTCCACATGCATTTGCTTTTAAAATTTTGAATAAACAGAGCAAAAATGATTTGTTAGAAAAGTAACATAAAGAGATTTATTACCTCATTAGGCTTAAGATCTTGATAAAGAATTTGCTCCTTGGCCATGTTCTGCAGTGTTGCAACCTAGAGAGAGTTTGCAGAAGGTACAGAAAATGAGAAGATATATTATATGAATTGCGTAAATGTTCTAAATTTCTTGTTTTTTTTCACATAAATTACAGTATAAAAAGAAGTTGTTAGTTGCCCAATCGCAGGAGCAATCATCCAGTTATAGCTTGAACTACTCGACTGAGATCAAAAAGAAGCATGCAAATTTGTAGCTCCTGCCCAGGCCAAAAAGTCCAGACCGTATGTTGTTGTGATCTTTGTTTGTTGCAGTCTCACTTAATTGAAAAGGCTAACTTCCCTTAAATTTGGTCACAACTTGTGTTCTGTCAAAGGTATGAACAACGTAGGTCAATTCTTCCCAGTGAAGACAATTGTTTTACCAAGCACGAAAAGAATGAGGGACAGTTCAAGGAAGAAGATGGTATTGAGCAACGCTCGGTCAACTGTCCATCCAAAGATTGTGATGCCCCCGGGGTTCGATTGTAGATATGTAACTGTAAGGGCAAAAGGAAAG
>JBBMKF010000028.1:6280924-6295401 GCA_037834155.1 Curcuma caesia | reverse complement strand
GGTCAACTGTCCATCCAAAGATTGTGATGCCCCCGGGGTTCGATTGTAGATATGTAACTGTAAGGGCAAAAGGAAAGACAGATAAAAACATGCCATAAAGAAATTGAAAATTAACTTGTAAGAATGTCAGACATGAGACACTAACATCCCTAGAGCAAAAAGGAAAACTATGGATAGGGAGGTCAGGAATAAAATGGGTTAACTAACTCAAGATGATACTTCAACCAGAGTGATCTCAGAGATTTAATTCCTAATCTAAATTTAAATCATACATGGACTATTCTTTTTAGCTAAAATTGTATATCAAATATTTCCTAGTAGGATATATAGTCCAACCAAACTTGCAGGAAAACAATTACTCTTTCTCTTTTTAGATAAGATCATATTTCCATGCACCATTTATTTCTTTTACAACGAATTTAGCAGCTTATCGTGTAACAAGCATTCAAGAAATACCAAGGCAAGACAGAGGATTTGTATATTTGTAGGTACTGCACATGGCATCCTTACTTCATAAAATTCTGGGAATGACAATTTGAGAATCCAAAATTTGAAAGAAACCTTTAAAGGGCTAATTAACTAGAATAATAATCATTCATCTGCAGCTAATGCAATTAACATGAGGTAAAAATGAACACGAAGAATATCAAGCACTAAGGGCATTTTGGTTGCTGCAAATAGAAATAGCGTATCTATTTGTAAGAAAAGGCAAAGTTACATACCAAGGGCTTGCCGCCTATGGAATGAGAGCGTAGAAGAAGTAAACTGAGAAGTATTTTGCATTAGCATATCTTCAAAAGATTCCAAGTCACTTTCTGAATTATCCATTACTGATGAACTTTCAGGAATGGCCTCCATATTCCCTGCACTATTTGTATTTTGCATTTGAGAACCAGTAGGAGAGCATGTTATATAAGCATGCCATCGGCTGGCTAATGATGCAATGCCTTGAGCCCTATGTGAAATTTTAGAAGCAGCATTTAAACAAAGAATTACAACAACCACCTGAACAACTGAGGATACCTGACAGTATGAAAAGTCGAGAAGTAAGAAGAATTAAGTTCCAGAAGCACCTAGAATCTATCTAGAACTTGAGTATTCACATAAACTCACAGCAATATCTCCAGCATTAGCAAAGTTGATGTTTCCACTGTATCCAGTAGTCTGAAAGAGGGTAACAAACTGACTTGACGTAACAAACAAGAAAAGTAGCAGCAGGAATATGCGGAATCTATGACTGATTTTGGAAAGATAAAATCGTAAGCGCGTGTGCTCCTCCAAGTGCATAACAGGATCTACATCCCTTTCAAAAACCTTAGCATAGTCTTCAAAGTGAATAATTTGCAAATTACAAACTAGATTAAACAACAAGCTAGCTGATAAAAGCACTACTGTTAAATAGAGCCATGACAACATTGAGGCTAAGAAAACCACAACAGCTCTCCATGTGGACTCATGTAAGATGAACGTACAACGGATAATTTCACGAGCAATTTTCACAAGAGAGCAGGGCAGTATCCACCAAAGAAGCAAATGGAAGAAATCCTGTCATTTGATATGCAGTGAAATTATCAGTTTATGCAAAAGAAGGTAATAAATTCACTATTGATGTAAACCTAATACATTACTCTCCAGAGTTTGAGGACATAATGAAGCTTGAATAATAACTCACTATTTTAATAGCTAAAGAATTCTTTAACAAAAAGCAAATTTTAAAGAAAAAATTCTGTTGAATGTGAATAGTTAAAATTGGTGGAGCACCTTGGTATTTAGTTCAATGCCCCTGTAAAAGATTGGACATTGGCGTATTTCTACAAAACTCAATACTAGCTTAAGAAGGAGAATCTCAACTAGATGATCCTCCTACACTGAAATTAGTGAATGGAAATTGTGTATTCGATCGAACTAATAGGAAGAATTTTATCTCTAGTCTGCAGAATCACTTTGATCTAATATTACACGAGTAAAGGCCCATTTCACGTCAGAGGGGCCTCTAAGCTTTAACCAAAAATGGTTAATGAACTGGGAGGCAGTACAAATTCAAGAAATGATTTTGTTAGTACATTCGTATTGCAAGTTCACAATACAATAATAAACTCCAAAAAAAAGGAAGCCTGTATAAAACCTTTGATGTTCTTCCCTTGAATTTCATTTTAGTTCAACTCTAGTGCTTTGGTCATCCCATTACCCTCTTCACAACTATATCATCAGTGCTACTAACCCCTAAATCGACCTGCATGTTCTAGTCCCTAAAGGTGTCAAACATCCTAAGTTTAATGGTTCAGAACGATAACCTAATTGCAGTAAGAAAACAGGCACCTTCTTCTTTTTTAACTTCACGACTAAGCTATTTGCACTTTAGAGGTAGCTCATAAATACAATATCACCGACGATTCATAAAGAAGGGAGAAAATGGACGAATCGAATGCAAAAGGTAGACGTCGACCTGGATTTTAGCGATATATTTGTCCTGGAACCTCACAACATAGCCGTGGTGCTGGTCCACGAAAAGGAACTTCCGCATGCCATACTTGATCATGTTCCGCGAGATGGTCACAAGCGAGACAGCCGCCAGAGACGTCTCCGACACCGTAACGCAGAGATCGAACTGCTGCACCTCGTAGTCTTCGCAGCCGGACCGCGAGCACCGGGAGAGGCAGATCGAGGCAGTAGGAACGGCGACGCCGAGGACGAGGAAGGCGACGCAGGATGCCGCGAGGAGACCGAGCGAGGAGGAGGTCGGGAAACCGAGCAAGGACAGTAGTACCTCTAGGCGGCGGAGGGCGGCGTCCAGTAAATCCCTCTCGCCGCCTCCGTACGGCACAAGCGGTGCTTCGTCATCCCCCTCCATGCGCCGGCCAAGGATATAGATTATAGAGCGTGCGTGCGTGTAGCGGAGCAGTGAGGTACTCGACGGCTTCGCCTGGAGGCGTCGTGGTGGCAGAAGAATGAAGAAGAAGCCGCCGCCGACGAGCACGGTCCTCAGTCGCCTGACCACTTTACCAACACTTCAGCCTTCAAACTCCGTCTAATCTTCTCATTACTAATCTAGCAAAAAGTCAAAAATATTTCTTTAAAAAAAATTAAAAAACAAATGAAACTTTGAAATAAGTCCTCGTACTTTTGCATTCTGCAATTTTTGCGTTTTTATAATTTTGAATATTAACGGGCATATCTCATCTAACAAAAGGTCAAAAATTAGTTATTAAAAAAATAAAATGAAGTTTTGATATAACATTTTTTTTTCATCTGAAAATATTCGCACATGTAACAACGCCTTATCTGCTCTAACAACATTTCAGAACTTATTTCTAAAAAACTATAAAAATAAATGAAGCTTTTAAAATAATATTTTTATCTCTCCTTTTGGCCCATGCCAACACACTGTTTTGAGAAAACCGACATTTAGATTTAAAGTGAACACGATAAACAGCACATACACACAAGTGCACACAAAATGATATTTTTCATTTAAAACTAGGTAAAAATAGCGATCCAAGGCAAAAGGATTATAAATGGAAAAAAAGAATTAAAATTTAGCATGTTAAAGATAAATTAGACTGAAGGTAAAAGTTCCAAAATACACTGAGCGAGGTACAAAACAAATCTTTGAAATAAAATGGCTAAAGCCATCTCAATGCATCTTCATACCATTCAACTGTACCACAATTGTCTATAACTTTAGATTTCTGCCTAAGAAGCTAAAATGATATCGTAATACCATCGCTCCTTCCCACCGAAACCTTGTGTGTGATCAAAGTTTCATAAAGTAAGGGCATATCAATTATTACCATGATCCCTCAGCTCCCTTGCTAGGGTTTTGGAAGGCAGAAAAACCCCAGTAGGTCTTCAGTGCATATGGCTGAGAGATGGTCACTCCTTCCTCTGTTATTTTCGCAACCTGCAATGTAGTCAGACTTAGGTAACCAACACCTTTTTAAGTTCCAACACAGAAAACTATCGCACTTGTCGAATAAGTTTAACAATCATCACAGAACTTGCTACATAGTACTATCTTCTCAATGAACATGCAAATGCTAAAAATCCATCTGTTATACTCTAGAACAAATATTTATCTAATTTAAATAAACATAATCTGGGTATTAATGGGATGTCAAATTTGCTAGGAGGCATGGTGGGTCTAACAGGTGAGTTGTGATTAGGATTAATAAGATTTGAACCAAGCTTGAATTAAGATCAATTTGGACAAGATGAGGCCGAACCAAGCCAGGGTGATTTGGTTTAGGTTTAGTCATGCTCTTGGGTTCACCTGGTATTAGGGTTTCCAAGGTGTTTATATATTAAGGTGTTTGACTTTTCCTTAATTTGTGTGTCGCAACGTTTCATCTCTTAGTTCCTACTCTCTCGAGCTCTCTCTAACACCCACTTAATTTCTCCATCGATGGATGACTTCGGAACACCTGCCTCCACCCTTTTCCTTCTCTCGGTGTTTCTCTCTCCTTTTCTGCAAGGCAGCGATGATGAGCCTCAGTGGTGCGTCTTCTAGTGATCATGGGGAGGCAACCCCCTCTCCCTTCGCCCTCACTGGCATCACCTTGCTTCAGTTGATGCAGATGCACCCGTACACTTCTGTACCATGCCTATTTTCCTTCGCATCCCTCAGTCAAACGCTGGATCCAAAAATTTCCCAACTTTTCCAGCATGCTTTCCTTTGACTCTTCTCCTTGTCTGATGTTCAGAAAATTTAATCAAACCTTTTAATCTCATTGAAGCCTACATCTATTTCCACCCATTTATTGTCATATATCCCTTGTTTCTATCCTTTTTGTCCATTTTCCTTGATTAAAATGAATGGAGAATATCTGTGTGAACATGTCAATGGAACCTGGCAAAAAATTGTAAAGCTAGTGCTTGAGTATGGAAACATACTCAATCCAACTAATTGCACATCACGCTCAAAAAATAATATTCCCGTGTGTTGCATATCAATAAAGACAACAAAGTGGCCATTGAGATATAAGAGCATGATATAAAATCTTAAGTGATTATACCTGAAACTTGTTGATTGCTGATCTATCACGATATAAGAGCACAAGAAGGCACTTCTCCATCAGCTTAACAGCCTCTTCAAAGCTCAGGTCTTCACGCCATTCAGCACGCAGTATTGGCCTTGCAAGATGATTTCCAAACCCAGTGGCCACATGATTGTCCTCAAAATGTGTGCCAATCATGCTCACCTATAATATAGGCATTTCATGGCTATATTAATTCAAGCACAGTAAAAAACAACAAGAAGAAGCATTTACGCACCATCCCAAGATACTTCCGTTCATTCTTCACTCCACCAAGAACGAGTGAATTCCAAAGAGGATCAAACTTATTGCGCCGATTGTACATAACCCGAGTGAGATAATTGTGAACCTCCTTGGGACCAAGTGAGTTCCCATCATCCCACATGTTGTCATACAAGCTAAGGGGGGAAAATGCTACTTGTTAAAACATGAAAAAGGCAAAAGATGCGTACATTTAAAACAAAAAGTTGCCAAATAATTGATACTTTTAGCAACCCGTACAAGAAAAGGCAAGCAAATTTCTTACATGAGCTCATCAAGATAGTGCAGGATCTCTTGAAAATCACTGATTTCTCCACTTGCACCTAGGAGAGAGTGTTTCCCAATAGGTTTTATGCGCTCCACACTCTTGTATCTCAGAGTAGACCCATAGGAACCTGCACATTGCAAAGGATAAAAGTTCATCTGTGTCAAGTAATATAGAGGGAATAAATCATATCAGTAATGAAAAATGTAACTATCAGCTATATTCCTTCTTTCATATTTTTCTTTCCACTTTGTTTTTCTTTTCCATTTATAATTAGTTATTGATACTACTATTCCAAGAGTTCAAAATTTCTTCCAATGGCATTTGAGTTTAATCTCTATAATTGGCATATTAATGTTATTTGCATCTGCACGGATTTCTGAGAGTGTCATGCATAGGCTGTTTTCTAATTTTCCATAAAAATTCTTCTGGCAATAAATTCTATCTTCTCATTTAGTGCATGTTTACTCCAATCCTTAGGCTTGGCTCACTTGCAAGTAAAGTTAAAAAGGGGAAGGGAAGATCACAAAATTAAAGGATCATAGATCACAAAATTAGTCTAAGTTCTGTAACTTTGTCTGCACATTCTACACGTGCATAATTAATACAAGGATGACGCTTATTTGATTATGATTGTATTCGGCTTCTAGTTATGACTTCTTAACTTCATCTAGACAAGGCACTGCAAAATATATTAGAATCCTATGTTGGCATTTTCATTGGAATAATATACATTATATCAGACCTGCATCTCCTCTGATCCTTGGAAGGAAAGTTTCTTCAACTACTATCTAGGCAGAAGTCTTTCAACGTGGTATAATAGTGAATATTAATACAAATAAAATAAAATATCAAAAAAAGACCTCCTGTATCAGCCGCCAAGATAACACCGTCTTTGTATTTCATCCCTATCACTGACGTACCAGTCACATAAGGATACCTGTCCAAATATTTGGCAAGTCCAATATTGTATAATTCAGTAGGAATGAGTCTATGATTGTATGATTCAAATACAATTATAGAAAGTTGGGAAGATAACTGAATTCTCACATAGATATTATTTACACAGCATAGTGATGCACAGGATACTGATGCGTCATGACTAAATATCAGTGGAAATTAAATAGTCTTTCGTAGTTTAAGACTGAGAAGTATCACCTTATTTGTGATAATAGCAATTGATACAGCATGGTGTCAAATAAAATTCAGGTAAAAAACACTTTCAACTGCCTTGAGGTACTATCAGTCAAATTTATCTAGGTTTTTTTTTTTTTTTGCTTCAAAGTGACATAGACTTGGTTCTCTTTTACACTCAAATTCCATGCATCTGATACTGTAATATCCAAGCCACATAACCTGCCAACTTCTAAAATTAAAATCAGCTTACATGAAGGTCTCAGTAACCACCCATAAACTATAGCTTCCAAAGCTCCGAAAAAGACCTAATGAGAGCCTTTTTAACAGTTCGATAGAATAAACCACAAAACCGACGCTGGGAGATATCTCGACAATATCGACAGTGAATCGCTAGGGTAAAGACACAGAATCACGACCATCAAAACTTAATTAAAAAAAAGAAAAGAAAAAAGGAAGATATTACGAGATCCTTACAAGGTCCTTTCAGTAGCTCCATTATCTACGATTGTTGCATCTTTCATGGCCAGCGTCTGCAACCAAAACAAACACAAACGACTGGTTCAGAGAATGTCGACAATCTAGGGTAAGGACGAAACAACTGACCTCCATAGCGCTCCGACGATCGGAAAGGAGATGACAAATAGTGATTCACAACAGAGAAGCACGTAGGGTTCGTTCGTCGATAAGCAAGAGAAGGAAGAACAAATAAGCCACTAGGCGAGCGTTGCTCCTTGACTTGTAGCCCAAGAAATGGTATTCGGGCCGGAAACAGAAAGGCCTATCCGTTGACAGCCAGGCTTTATAAATTTTTAAAAAATAATTCATAGCCAATAATTAATAAAATAAAAAATATTAACTTCTAATTTTTTTTCAGTGAATTGAACGTTAGCATTATCAGATACACTTCAAATCTGAACTACAACTCACATCGGAGTTTAACAAGAAGAACCTGAACGCAACGATAAAATTACTGTCAGTCACAGAAAGTACTGCATAAATTGTAGTTTGGAGGAATACAGAATGGTATTTCTTTTCTTAGTTCACAAATTGAACACTTACAAGGTCTTCATCAAGTGAGTAATGCATAGAAATCCATAACAAGAAAGTACTTTGGCTAGCCCTAGAAGGTACAGAAAAAAATTCATACAAAGTATTTCAGACAAATAATTTTTCGGTTTTTCGATATCAGAAGGCGGCACGCCTTGGTCTCTCCTCGGCAACATTAACTCTCAATGCGCGACCATCCAAATTCTGGCAACATAGAACGAGCAAGCATTGTTAACTGAGCAAGTTTTGTGGCACAATCAAGCACAAACTAAGTAAACTCTGTAAATTGGCGAAACTAAGTAAACTCACCTGTCCATCAAGAGCAGCAATGGCATCATCCATTTCTTCCTGTGATTCCATTTTCACAAAGCCAAAACCACGCGAACGCCCGCTATCTCTATCATACACAACCCTTGCTTCCACCACTTTACCGTGTTCGCTGAATACTTGCTCCAGGCGGTCGTCATCCACTTCCCATGGCAGATTGCCAACATAGATTCTGAAGGAAGGTTCGTATGCTCGTGGAGTTCTTTCCACACGAGAGCCCCTGGGGGCTGCTTTGTTTACGGTTAAGAGCCGGCCATTAACTTCCTGTTTCCATAACAGCAAACATGTTACTACCACAAAACTCGACAATCATGAGAAACTTTTTCTACTCTCGCATGAGAGTTCAGATATCTAAATCAAAAAGTAGCCAAAACAAAATAATGCAAGATGGTATCTTAAGCTCATGGCAACAAGCAAAATTAGAATTGGCATATGAGGAAGCATGTGACAATTTAAACATGCAGATAAGCAACAAGAAGCAGATAATAAAATGGTTGTGAAAGAATCGTCAACCTGGCACATTAGATTCAACAGTTTGAAAGGTTGGAGATCCCTGTCAGTAAAAATAATTGGTAAAATAACATTTCTCCTTAACCTTGCTACAGTTTGATGCCGAAAACTGAATACTTTTTGCTTGTCCTCTTTCTCAGACTGAAAGTAAAATGCTCCAGTCTAATTGAGTTGGTCTGTGACTAGGGACCAAACAATTGATATGATGGTATACAAAGCATCCAGGTGTATTTAAAGTCAATCCATTTCATTTAGTCTGAATTGCTAGTTTCACAAGTGACAGATTGAACACTCAGACAAGTCTTGTATGTAACAAAACAACTAGCATACATAAACAAAGCAGTTTTCTAGATAAGTTTCAAGATTGGTCTTGTGCAGTTATACTTTAGAGTGATTAAACATTTTGTTTAAAAAAATATTAAGTTAAAATGCCATGAAAAAGAAACCATGAGAATGCTACAATGTAGCATTTCTACAATATTACCAAGATAACTTGTCCTATGAAAGTGCTAGGCATATAGGATGATAGACATCACAAATTTGTTCTAAGGATCACATTGCTCCAATATTATGCAATCTAAGCTGCATTTGGTTCCTCAAGAAACAACTGATTAGGCTAGCTTTTATTCTAATTTTAGTAATCAGCCGTGATCACCAAATAAGAAAAGTGAAACAGCCAACTCTGGCAGATTTGTATCACCAACATATGAAAAGCTAGCAAACTGAAATTTAATGGATTTTAACTGTAGAATATGAGGTTATGATTCAGAGGTTCATATTCATGTGATCTAATTTTGAGACTCAAATTCAAGTGCTTCTGTGTTCCAGTTCTATATCATAGAGAAGAGCAATTCAATAATATAACAAATCAGAACAATCCACTATATTTTGAGGATGAGCAGAGAAAAAAAAAAAAGACAGAAAACGTTAATATCCTCTAGGAGGAAAGAGTAGTTTTCCAAGAATAAGAAGAGTTGGACAAATTTTCTGCTATCCCGAAAGTTAGTTACATGGTAGGTAAGACAAAGTTCACAAATAGTCAAAATTCCAGATTGGCTACGTGTACTGAATCTATATATCCATTGAATTTCCTACACTGAAATATCCAAATGTAACAAACCCCAAAATAGCTGGGACTTACACTGCACATAGATGAAGGTCATTTATATAGGCTACACGAGATCAAATCATGAAATTTAACCTAAACCATCCATTGTGTAGCCTATATGAATGAGCCCTCCTCAAAGTTTGCCACAATGGTTCACAAAGACAATGCTAGCATTCTGATTATTCACCATTCTACCACACAAAAACAAGCTATATCTCCCAATTATGTGGGGCTAGCTTGTTATCCATGTTTCTAGTTTCTCTCACAAGGAGAACATTGGTCAACACTACGGCAATATCAAAGTCCAAGAGGAAGCCTTGAATTAATCTGATCAAATTACACATAAAATCTTAAAACCAAGTAAGAACAGTAAAGCATAATGCATCACGACATCATCTTGACTCTTAAGGATAAAATAGGTGAAGTGTAAGAAACCAAGAAGCAAACAACTTAACGGATCCAGAACCGGCATAAAGCATATAATGGCAATTCATCTTTAACTGAGACAGTGTTTGGCAATTCACAGTTATTTTCCACTCAATTTACGGAGAAAGAATAGCATTTGTTCTAGTAATCAAGGAGAGGGCTTACATAACGATGGAACATCTCTACGGCTTTGTCTGCTTCTTCTACCGTACTCATCGTCACGAATCCAAATCCACGACTTTGATCAGTCTGCCGATTGTAAATCACCTGCAAGTACAGAAGCAGAGACCAGAATCGCAAAAGTAACTTAATCACGTATAACTACTCAACTGCCATCACCAAACAAAGAGCATAAAATGATTGATTGGTGGGTTAAAAGCTGGAAGAGACATCTTCATTTCAGGATCCCATCAAAGACCATGAAGATTTTTTTACCTCCGCGACCTCCACAACGCCGGCTGAATCGAAGAGCTGAGCCAATTTCTCGCTGTCTATATCAAAAGGCAGGTTCCCGACATAGAGTTTAGCCTCCTCAGGCGGTTCGACATAAGGCTCCTCTCCCTCCATCTCTGAGAAGTCGCTGCCTCCATCCGCCACTACCTCATCTTCCACCGTCGTCTCCTCTTCTCCCTCATACTCCTCGATCCCAGCAGCGGCTCCCTCCTCGCGCCCTTCAAAGCCAAAATCTCCGACTTCCACCTCATCCTCTCCCGCCTCCTCATCCTGTCGAGCCCAACCGGAGGTCTGCGCGACGAGGGGAACAAAAGAAAGCTTCTTTTCGAGGGAGAAAAGCGAAGCAGAGCGAGAGGAGTGGAGGAAGGGGAAGGGCTTGAAGGCGCGAGGCAATGAGAGGAGAGGGAGGGAGGGCTTGGTGTTGGACGAAAAGAAGGTGGTGGGAAGGGAGGAGGGTAGAAGGCCTTCTGCCATGGATACGGGCCTGAAGGCCGCGCCTGCTGCCATGGATTGCGAAGGGGAAGAGATAAGGGGAAAGAGGAAGAAGAGGCGAACAGAGAGGGACCGACCGTCTGGGGTTTAGATTCAGCGTGCGAGACATATAGACGGAAAATTTATTTTCGATCCTCCAAAATAAAGATATTGTCAAATCTAACTCCTTGATCCCTAGCTCAAAAATATGAAGGGACAAATTCATAAGTATCCATCTAAAATAGGCAGAGATGTGCCACCGGAGCAAAAAATTATAAATTTGAAATTATAATATTATATAATTAAAAAAAATAAAATTTGTCATCCCAACGTCTTACACGATCAACCTCATGATCATATATAAGGAGGTAAATCGAAAAGTTATAATTAATCACGACGGGAGAAGGTATTATCTCGACTTCGTCGAGATTCGATATTCTTGCCCATTTCAGTAATTTTATTCTGTCATAATCAACTCAACTATGTTGTATCGTACTATTCTATCGGTTGATCTCATTTAAAAGGATCGACTAGTAGACATGAGTGGCATACATTGGCGATTGATTACCTATGGGAACTTAAGATTTAATTTCTACTTAAATTTATTATAAAGTTGAAAAAAAATAAATCTTGTAATCATCATGTAACACACAATGATTTCATAAGTTGAATGTATTAAAAGTTACATTATGTAACATTACGTGAAGTATACACGAAGACAAAAAAAAGTTTATAATAATTAAAGGTGATCAAAGTATGTTTGATAACAATATTGAATTAAGATTGTTCATAAATAAATTAGACCAAAACATTAAAAAAAAACTCAAAATATACCATTTTTATTTAAAATTACTTTTTGAGATGGCTTAATTAATTAAACCTAAATAATTAGATCAAAACATTTAGGTGAAATTTTGGTTGTCTTTAGAATGTGAGGCTAAGAAATTGAGTTTTTCTCTCCATCTCACTTTCATTTTTGCCCCTCAAATTTTAATATTATTTTTAGAGGTGAGGACCAATCTAACTTTAAAATACTAGGGCACATATTTATAGAAATTTTTATACTTAAAACATATTTAAAAATCATCATTTTATTTATTTATTTATTTTTTAGCTAATCTCATATATCCAATTTATGCTGATTAATCCTAAGGATGACCAATCTCATCATACAAAAAATTTTCACTGATCACTAAGATAAATTGAAAAGTACTCATAGTGACTTATTTTTACAGTTCGCTTCCTCAGACCCCTACAATGTGTCGTGATTTAGTTTCAAATATAAAATTTCTGGGATCTACAAGAGGGAAAAATATTTTAGAATTTGAGACGGAAGGATAGACATTTTATATATATAGAAACATGATATCTTGCTTGCTTGTGTGTGCGTACAACATCGGCAACAAGAAATTCTGAGTGCCTGAAATAGGAACAGTATCATTTTATAATTATTTTTTATTTTTTATTGTTTACGATTAAGTCATTTAAAATTTTTTTTCTTTACAATTTAGAGATTGAGTTATAGTATTAAGCATAAAAAAAATTAAATGAAAATAATTTAGTTGCTCATGGAATGTGCGGGATAATAATCTGACACACACCATAAGCACCTAAATTTTTTCGTTTTAAAAATATTTTTTACTTAATACTATAACCCAATTCCTAAACTGGAAAATCTTAAATTGTTTAAGCATAAGCAAAAAAATACTATTATTCATATTCTGGACGTCCGAAAGTGATCCGAGTGCTCAGACTTTTCTATTATTCTATTCTGCACCGTGTGCGCACAAACATATATAATCGGATTTGATATCCTGCGCAGTTGATTTGTGCATCCGGTACACGACAGATGATTCTAGGTGTCCAAAACAGTAACAATGTTATTTTTTAATTTATTTTTTTACTTACAATTAATACATTTAAGATTTTTTCTTTTAAGGTTTAGGGATTATATTATAGTATTAAGCACAAAAAAAATTTTAAAATGAAAAAAATTTAGTTACCAAAGGGATGTACGGGATAAGAAGTGCTGGATAACAACCAAATATACTCCTTGAACAATTAATTTTTTTTGATTTTTTTACTTAATTAATACATAATCTAATATTTAAATCTTAAAGAAAATAAATTTTAAATAACTTAATCGTAAAAAAATTAAAAAAATAGCATTAATTGTTCATGTTTAGGCTTCCGGAACAATTTCGAGCAATCAAAATCTTCTTTGGCGGACGAATCATGCAGAATAAGGCGTATACATCTTTAGGTTGCCCGAAATATATATGTATTTTTTATATGGCTCTCTTTTAATCTACAGAAGGATGTGTGTGATGTCCATTTCTATGCCATACAATTGTATTAATCGCTTATCGTCCATTAAAATAATAGTAAATGGATTCATAACCATTGACCCACCCTATACTTTCTTTTCTCTATATATTTGTCTTCGACCCTTGTTTATTTTCGATATCTTACATACATTTCCACTACAATTAATAACATCGTTCCTCTTAACAAATAAATATATTGGCTATGGCACGCCCTCAACTTCTTATCTTTGCCTTTGTCTTTGCCTTGGTTGCAATCGTTGCATCTGCCTCAGCGAGCTCTGCTCCCTCTCCCTCCCCTTCGAATGAAGACGCTAGCTCGGTGCCTAATGTCTTAACCCCGATCGCCAAATCACCTCTCCCCGACGATGCTAATGCTCCTTCTAACGATGATATCACCGATAGCGATGCTGGCTCTGTTGGTGCTCCTCTTGGTACGACCCCCACTGAGCCAGAGCCCGAGTCCGCTAGTAGCACGAGCCAAGCCAATGCTTCTTTCAATGGAGCAACTTCCACGGCAACATTCATAGCCATTTCCACTATTGGTTATTTTGTGTTCTAAACCTATTTCATTGAGGCTTTTGCCACGATACGACATTATTGAATTGGAAATGGTGTAATATCAAACTAATATTTCATTGATATCTTTCAATTTAATTAATTTCTACTATACGATCATGTTCTATTTAAACATTTGCAGTCCCCGGGGCATGGTGCCGTGGTAGAATATTCAGGTTGTCATCTAGGTACCTATGGTTCGATCCCTAATTACGATGTATTTGTAGAAATTTTTTTTCAAATAGAGAACGCAATCAAAAGATACTGGACATGAGAAAGTGAAAAATACACCATGCAAAAATAAAAATCATATCATCATAGTCGTCTATTGAGTCCGCTAAATAAGTTTGGACAAATTGAAGGGTTCAACCTAACGATTCAACAACTCAACAGTTTGGCAAGTCGGACCAGCTCGACATTAGGTTTAAATTTGAGTTACGTTCGAATTTTGAATCAACGTGAGGTTTACTGCAGGTGACTGACTGTACGTAACGTCGGCTAGCTGCATGCATGCAACTCTCATGCTTCTCGTGCATCGATTTAATTTCTGCACCTGT
>JBBMKF010000028.1:6226173-6249935 GCA_037834155.1 Curcuma caesia | reverse complement strand
TTTCCCAGATCTTCCTACAATTTACTTCATAGCAATAATCCAACTATCCAAGATCATCAAATATCACAAAGATGAACTATATCCTGCAATGCACACATTTTCATTCTCTTCAATCTTCTTTCTTAACCTTGATTAGATTTCAAACCCACCACCATTTCCATGTATGTATGTAAACTATTTGCAATCTTCTTTAAATAGTTTCTCCATCTTTCCTTCATACCTTCATATCATTCTGAGGAACCCTTTTGGTCTTCAGTTTTCATGACAATCATACACAATATGATAGGCTAATATCAATAGGCACTAAACACATTGGTTGACAAAAGTTCAAAAGTACAACAAAATGAACATGAAGCTAATATTTGATGGCCTAGGTGTGCAAGAGTAAAATGCTTGACAGCGACAATAAATGTAATATCTAAATGGAAAAACAGCTTCACTTTTTGACAAAAGGATAAGGATACTTGTGAAATCAATTAGCTTCGTGTATACAGCCAAATACAAGTTTATTGACTTAATTTCCACAATGCCAAGATAACTTACAAAAATGTAAAATTAACCACTGACAAAAAGTTCAGATTTTTTATTTTAATTTAGAATGTCACGGCAGAGAAGATATATGCAAATGTCAATTTGAGAAAATGTCCCATAACAGTTGGCATACTTAAAACACTAAAACTGGTGGGAATTGTAAATTCTAGGAGATGAAATTAGTATTGATGAAATCATTAAGTAAAGCCAATCAAAATCTACATATGGAGAGATAGATAGATATTATGAATTCCCAGAAGGATTTATGTAAACATCTAGACATCCTAAACAATAAACTTCATCCACAATGAGCATTCATTAAGGTCATTAGTAGGGTTGTAAATGAACCGAACATTCATGAACAAACTTAGTGTTTGATTTGATAAGAGTTTGTTTATGTTCGTTCAATACACACAAGATCAATTAAATAAAAGCTTCAACTCGTTAAACTAAACTAACATATATGTGTTTAACTTATTAATGTTCATGAATAAAGTTCATGAACAATGTTCATAAATCATGTTCATCAATAAATCTCTTATCAACATGCTAAATAAATAAACTTTCAAAATGAACAAATAAGTTTGTATTATCAAGTTCAATAACTAATCAAACAAGCTTAAAATGTAAAAATTTCAAACAATCAAATAAGCTTAATTGAGAGCTTGATAACATTTAAACAAGCCAAGCTCCAGCTCATAAAAAAAACAAGTCAAATTTGAACAATCATTTCAACGACTTGGTTCACTTTAGGCTCGGTTTGGTTTGGCTCAATTACCTTATTAAACAAGCTTGAACACCACAAAGCTTGGCTCGTTTATAGCCTTAGTCACTGGACAAGAAATCAAATTGGATCTGGATTTTCTCAGTCAGGCTAGTTCAACCTCAAATCGCTTACGGAATAAGGAAAGAGCATATTCCCATCCAAATGGCAGCAATGCAAGGAAGGGAAAGCATGAAGGATGACAGCAAGCAGAATGGAGTCAGAAATGGAGGACCTACATAACATCTATCAAATTATAGATCACCTCCGAAGAGTTGATGATTTGGTACAACTGTTCAGCAGAATTTTAAGTTCCTAATGCTTTAAAGGTATACAGAGGAGACGAATTGTTCTGCAATTTGCAAAGATGTTGGATGCAAACAACTTCAGGATTATAATGACACAATAACAATTAGCAATAACAAGTTGGCCACACATCCCAGGTATTTGGGGATGGCTATGCATCTTATTCTTCCATGGTGGTGTAGAAAAGTCATATCTAACATCCATGAAAATTCCTTTAAAATATAGCTGTATAATACAAACTTTGATAAAACAAAAATTCAAAGAAAATAGGGCATATAAATTGTTTGTTAAAAAGTTATTGGATCTTGCCCAAAATAATACTTACAGAACGGATGCTCTGAATGTTGGACTTGGCCTTAAGAGTTTCAACATCATTGTCCAATTTCTTCTTCCATTCAGGAACTTTACCTTCATCCTGAAAATTTTAAACATAAATGATTTTCTGTCCAAAGTGGAAGAAAAATTCTTTAGAATTAGCACAGCAAATCTTTAAACCAATATACCTGCGGTGGCTGGATGATGATCCTATTAGGAAAAGGTTTTGTGAGTTGCTTTACTGTTTTTGAATTTTCTTTGCTTCTCTCATGCAGCCTACTGAAGCAATCCTGACATTTCACCAAGTTAAATGTTAGAAAACAAGAAAATGTATGTGGCTAAATGAGAAAAACCTCAAAGGGAAAAGTTCTCAAAATATGCAGAAAGCAGACTACTACCATCAGTATATTATATGCATGTGGCTAGATATAATATAAATATGTATATTATTAATATATAATAAATATATAATAGAAAGAGGAGACTATTTTATTAAAATGAATTAACACTTCCAAGTAGAGCAAATGTGAGATTATCAAAATTTTGGTATTGATAAGACCCTCATGGTTTGCATGAATGGGATTCCCATGAGCATATGAATGAAACCTTTGGCAATCCTACAAAATGCCATGAACTAGGTATATATATTGCCCAATGACATGTACAAAATTTTGTTGAAGGAAAATCATACCGGCAAGGCAAAATCAAATAGTGTAGTTTGGTTGCCTCCAAATTTTGTGAAAAGAAGACCACCTGGATGTGACTGCCAAGTATACACAGTTAACATTGACTTTTATTCAGGCAATGCAGTTAAATAATCACGCAAGTAACCACAAACCTACCTTCTCTTTGCGGCTATCCACCTGGGTATTGGAGCAAACAATAAGAACACCTGATGACAAAGAGTCAATCCTAACCTTCATAGTAACGTATGAATCTACACCACCAGCAACAGATTTATCAATGTCTTTCAAGAAGACTATTAAAGGACCACGCTGACATTCTTCAGATATAACCTGTATATATAAAAAAAGAAATCAGTATAAAGAATAGACAAGAAACTACCACTCCAGAAATTAGGAGCCACCTCAAATAATTCATTTATGGCTGATCTTCCTGAATCCTCCCGTGAAGAAATATCTAGCCGGAGTGAATCCGCTGAATCAGAGAAAAGAGTAGAACATACCAGGAGTTTCATTAATATTTTTTTGGTAAAATCTACATAAAATACAACTATGCAACAAAATTTAACTGGATGCAGGACATATACCAACACAGAAGAAACCATGGTGTTCTTCACATAGGCCCCCAAGGTCATTGCCTTCCGGAATATGCTTATCAAATCTAACCCCAACCTTGGCAGATAAATTTTCTTCAAAAACAAGTAATACTTTTCCACGATAACCATAATTCGGACCTCTGCATGTAATCAAAATTAGAAAAATAATAAAAGGAGCTTAGCTCTTAAATTATCATTGCCAAGATATAAATGTGAAGCCAACCAGATTTGTTAATTAGCACACCCAGATGAACACAAACTAAAGTAAGAACTTTCTAATAGTAGCTGGGATGGAAATCATTTCTATAATTAGGCTGATTGAGTTGTTGATAGATGCCTGAGTTTATCATCCTGAACAAATGAGCAATATACAGCATTCTGTCCACTCATCTCAGTTTGATAAAAGAAATGTGTGTAGCAACATTGCATTTCATGTTCTTTAAATTGTTTATTGGAATGCTAAAATATAAACATTTGAGGGGAAAAAAGCAGCAATCCCTTCAGCAGAAGGCATAGGACCAAGAAACATACTTATCCTAGAAGGAAATTTAAGATAACAATAAACAAGGTAAAAAAACAACCTAAGCAGAAGCACAATAGAGAATATATTAAAACCAAAAATCCATTATAGAGTATGAAAAACACAAACCTTGGACCCTGAGGAACTTCTGGTGATTGTGATGGACCTACATACTTCACTCTGTCACCTAGAAGATCATTTTTTAAAACATTCATTATTATGGGCAATGGAATGAAATGATTGTCTCAAAACTTGAAATGCTGTGACCATAAATTTAAATTTTTATGAAAAAATTACCTTTCTTGTAAGGGTAGAATTTCAAAGAGGAAGCAAGAGCATCTTGCTTAGATAGAGATCCATGATCAAATGCAGATGCCTCCATAATATCAGCCTCAACACCAGAAACTGGTCTCTTGTGTTGCAAACAAGCAGATAATCCAGCATGTTGCTTATCAAGAAGACTTGCCTTATCAAGTTTCATAGCTTCCTTAAAGGACTCAGCATTTGAAGATGATCCCTGAAACAAATTGCCAGAAACATCAAGTATTCCATTAGAAACTCTAGTTAAATTCTCCTTTTAAAGCTAGACTCTAAACAGAACCTGGTTAGGTAAGAATAAGTGAACATTCACATAAATAATGAAAGTACAACGCCCTAAGAGCAGGACTGAATCACAAATAGAAAATCAATGGGAGATGCTTACACCGAATAATGTGAGACAATCTACAATGAGCACTCTAGCACCAAACTCCTTAGCAAGAGCCTTTACCAGAGTTTCCTGATAGATTTCAGATCCTATCCACAGATTGGCAGAACATGCTTGTGTTAGTTGGACATCCAAAACATGTGGTATAAACACTAAACATCAGAAGAAAAAATGCGAACCTAGTGGACCAGACAATAGAATACGTTGGCTCAACGATGAGATTTCATTTGTATACTTCAAGAACCCCTTATGTTTTAGGTGAACAGATGCACAAGCAAGAAGAGGCCGCTTTGTAGTCTCACTGTTAAGGGTAACAGAATGCATGAGTTGTTCAACAATTTTCATAAATACAAGTCACAAAAAAAATACACAAGGCATCTTTAATCCCTGTGAAATAGTTGATGATAAAGATTGAAGCCCAACAAAGTGCTATATCACACCTTAAAATAAAATCTAACAAGAAAGGATGAATGAGTATAGGTTAAAAGAATGGCCACAACTTCCACAGAACTTTAAGAAACTTAAGCAAGAATTTGAATCCACTGTAAAGTCACATTAGTAACAATTCTTTCTATTCCCGATTAAATGTATATATGAATAAGTTATTGCAGTTCTTGCAAGTTGCAAAGTACAACTGCGTCATCCATCAAAAGAACGGACAACCAATGTTAGCTCCATGAGATCCAGACCAGTCTAATAGGCATCATTGAGATCCTCTCTGGGTCACTACCAATCTTCAACTAATCCACTTACTACAGAGATTTATGATTCATCTCATCCAAATTAGAGGTGGAAATTTGTGTCTTGTCGTATTAATTGAATCATAAATAGGTCATGCGATTGGATCCTATAAAGATAATATTTTAAAAAAAATAATTTTAAAAGTGTAAAATTAAAAGGTTAAGTTCTATAATATAAAAATGATTAATGCTTTCTAAAATAAACTATTTTAATAAATGGGTCAATTCGTGTCGACCCATTTGTATATAGGTTATCTTGTGTCACTTTCGAATTTTATCTTTGTTAATGTGTTCCGAGTCAAGTCAAGTTTTCAGGTAATGTCTAAAATTGTCAGCTCTAATTCAAATCTATAAGAAAGAAGAGATTTGATCTACAGAGTACAACACTGCACTAACATCAGTTCCATGTTCAATAGAAAATTGACTCACAATGCCACAGTATAATTCAACTCCTTTGAAATTACTCTGTTTAATTTGTTGGCTAACTTAATATCATGCCTTAGTTCGAAAACATCCATCAGCTACGAAATATTGATCATGCCAAAATCCACAATGAAATCCATCTCTTAGTACAATATTATGATTTATGATATCAAAATGATGAGTAAATATTACCACTGTTGTGAGGAAATGGAGGATTGGCCTAAATCCATAAGGTCTAGTAATGTGTTTTTGGTAAATAATGAGGGTGACAAGAATGTTCACTATGTAACTCAATCAAATAAGGAGCAAGCAGAAAAGAAGTGCAATGAATAAAAATACATGTTCCTGTAAGAGAGAGATATGAACTGTTTTCCATTAGATGCATATGAAGTTTTCCATTATTTTGGTAGGAGATAAAATCTCGACACAAGCAACAACACAATTATAGTACACTAGCATGTCATTTCACAAAATAGCACAATCAAATAGTACCTGAGGTAGTAGGGAAAATCATCAAAGGAAACATCAAGGTCATTAGGTTCAATAATTGCTTGTTTTAAACAATCCTTCAATGCCTGGGATCTATTCGATGATGAACTCACTGGAAACTCATAGTCCTTTTGATCCTGAAAGAGCTTGCAGGCATTTGAACTTGTGTCCAAATCAGTTAAAGGTTCTGCGAGTATACAGAAGTAAAATAATACAGATTATAAATATATATATATATATATATGCATTTTGCAATATCATCCCAAATTGAGGGAAAGTAAATTGCATCTTATTATATCAAAAGAAAATTAGTTATATAATAAATATCCAGAACTATATCTCGCATATAATTATTAAATTTAATGCTCCTCAAACTAGAGAATAGGTATTAATCCATAACCATCTTGTGATGCCCATAAAGAGTGAAGCACTTAGAAAAAAAATATCATGTTTGGCGAAGATAAAGAAATTGTGATATTAGATGAGTGGTTGAGAAATTTTGACAATAAACCTCTAGAATCGAGACTAAATTGGTAACGATCTACTAATGAGAATTCAACTAAGTTGACCTGATATTTCAATAGAGTTGATATGATCTTCAACCTCACCCACAAACTAAAATTGCTGAGAAAATTAAACAAATTAAGACTTGAGATTCTACTAATGTGACAAGTAGTTCATATAAAGATAAGAGATTGAGTAATGTTCATATCACTCTATGAGTGAGACAGGGAAAAATTCAGAGAGGAGACCAAGTAAAACCAGAGAATGGAGAATTAACCTTTTGGCATTGCAAGCAATAGACGCTGATAAAAGTGTTTCACACAAAAGTGTGTTTAGCCCAAAATTAATAATAAAAACAGAGAAACATGCAAGATGGTAACTATATATTCTGTGGGACTAAAATTTATTTATTTAACTACTAACCCTTGCAAACTGCATGAATTATCTTATGTTATGCCATTTGAAACACAATTATCTGACAGCAAGATGGTCTCTCCATATACATCAAAACCTGGGTATAAAAAACATGTCAATACTCACCAATAGGCGCAGATGGAGGAACAACAGATAGATCTTTCTTTAGGGTTGACAATGATGCTAGCATTGAAACAACAGCAGCTGTTGAATGATCTCCAGTTCTGTTCTGAAATTTAAGTCCCTTTTTCGAAGCATCTTTTATCTCTGAAGAACTGTGTAAAGTATGTATGCTTGGTGTACTTGGTTTCTCCTTAGGTAGATGCTGAAAAATCTATTGTTATGTTAAGGTTCTTTTTCAACAATAAAGGAGAGGAGAAAGCAGATGGAAATGCAGATCTAAATCAAGTGATTATCCCTGTATGTTAAGGGAAGAAATAACAAGCCTGCTTGTCCAAAGTCACCAAGTGAAATCCTCATTAAATCTGCCTTGGTTCATTTTCACAGAATATCATCTGCACTAGACTAAATCTCAAATTTTAAAACTTTTTACTCACCGAGAGGACACTGATAAAGTTTATATTAAGATAAAAGCATATGCATTTAAAAAATAATTAAATAAAAAAACAACTTTAAGTGCAGGGAAGGATACATATATATGTTTTTCTGGCCTACTAAAAACAACTTCATCTCCACCAATAAGAATAATGGATTTTTCCTCAACTGTTTTCCCATTTACTTGTATAACACCTTTTGCCCCAACAGTTTCAAGTAAAGTGATAGAAGCACCGCCACGCTAACACAGGGAACAAAAAAAATATTTCTCAATTAAGTGAAGAATTAGTCAGTTACATGGAGAAAATGACCAAGAAGGTACCTTTATTTGCCTTAATACACAAAGAGTAGTGCCCACAGTTGGATCGAGCAATTGCAAATCACAAGTTTTGCTATTACCAACAGTGAATAAATTGCTGCAAATGGAATGAGAAGGATTCTGCACATAATAAATTAGCACTATCACTATACAGCCAGGAAAAGAGAACGCGCACAAAATATAATAATAATAAAGCAATCATATGTTACAAAGCCACAGAAACAAAAATAAATCAAACTTTGAAATGAATGATGCTACAACTTTCCAGGATCAAATCAGAAATGACTCATCTTTTCTATATAATATCAATTATTCAATTAAAAATTTCAAAGACAGTTTATGTCAATGCACATTCACCCAGTTGTTCATGAGATCCTTGATAGTCAAAAACAAACAGAGATGAGCAATCAAGACTAGGCATCAGTATTATACTTACATTTAAAAGTCCGCACAAGCTTATCGTAAGAACTTACGGTATATACTTAATCTTTCAATATGTCACAGGATGCAAGTAATGAAAACAAATTACCAATAGTCAATGCGACATGAATACTAAAGATTGTCAATGCGCATTAATACTCAATTCTGCTAAAGCTGACTTGGAGGATCTATTATCTTCTTACATTGATATTCTAAAACCTTTTTCTGATCTTCTGGTGTCTGGAGTTTTAATAGGCAACTAATCTTTTTAAAAATTCAAATCACTTTCTAACAATCCCTATTTGTTTGATTTTAATAAGTTTTAGATTGAATTTCCAATTTCAGGTTAGGATGAGCTTTGGAGTGAGGTACAAGAGATGAAAAGTATTTTATAAAGAAACTAAAGTATCATCGTGGAGGATAAGCATCTTGAATCAAGCCAATACTGTAACACTAGTCAAGACTTCTATGATGAAGCTCAAAATTGAAAAGTCCATTCAAGAACATAGTCAAACATTAGTTTTGTTAACTCATTATAGCTTTTTCCTAAGCCAGCTAAAAGCCTAAAATTCCAGCATTGATCCCATCAATACATTTATCGCATAAAATTGAATTAGCCATCTTCCTTATGAAGACCACAACTTATGATTAAGTTTAGCATATCCTCTAGCTGTCAAAAAAGACTAAAAGCCTGAATCATGAACGAAAGAAAGAGTGCACACCAAAGACGAGCATTTTGCACAAACAGACGCAAGAAGCACGAAGAATGATTAAATATGCAGATAAATATAGAACAGCATTGGAACAAGTCATTTGAGCTCCTGACATGTAATAAGATACCATGATTTAGTTGGTGACAAGTTATCCAAAACACTTGAGCTTTTAAGAAAAGGGCTAAATTATTGATTTATGATTCAGTAAAAAATACTAGTTCAAATAAAGTTTATAATGACAGACCATTTTTAATCAGTATAAAAACAGCAAATTTGCAATAGTAAGTCAGCTTCAACAATGTTTCAATTAACAAAAATCATATTGGATTCATCCTTAAAGTCTGTAAACTGGCCAAACTACTACAACCGAAATCAGAATCAGATCTGTGAAGAACAGGACTCAGCTCTCTATACAAAAGATAGATGAGAAGTTGCTATGTAAAACCAGAGTAGGTCACTGTACCCATTGGATTATTGTATAGGAAGAAGCCTAAATATTGATCATAACAGATCCATAGAATTGGTCAAATCGGAATCATTAAGAAAAAAAAAAATTTAAAAATAGTTTCATATGAGATAGCAAATTGTGTTCAATAATAACAAGGATGTACACTATGCTTATCAAATATCCCCTAGATGGCACATCCTAATTCCTAAGAACTAATGATGTTAGATTAGCAATACATAATGTACTGTCACAATATTAGTAATGACATACCATTAGCGTTACTAAGTTATAAAATCAAAATGAACTGCAATAAATGTAAAAATCATATTTGTTGCAATAGAATTATTAAGTAACTATTTGATAAAATTAGATTATTATTTAATATTTCATATTATACGATTAGTTGGAACCTAAATCAGTCTAAATTGAGTTTAGAAGATTTCTCTCAATTCAACTGTTGACTCTAAGAGAGAGAGGTGATGCACTCAATCTAGGTAATAGTTGTTTACAAGTAGTAGCAATGCTAAATAATTGATCCTGTGATACTCTCAAGTAATGGTGAGATTAAGAAATCTGAGTTGGAATTTAGGAGGACAAAGGAACAATATTGCTCTCATGTGCATGTTTGCTAGAAATCAAACTGGGATCGATAAAAAAACACTAAATGATTGAGTTTTTCAAATCAACCAAATTCAGAAAAATTAGAGCTGAGCGTATCCATTTTTATTATAAACTTGGTAAGATTTCAATTGTTTTCATCTATTTTGTACAAATTTCCAATTACTTTCTTGTTATCTTAACTTTTTCATTCAAAATAAAATCCAATTATCTTTGTGGAAGAAGCAATGTTCCAAGAAAGATTAGGTCAACCTTTGCTGATACTGATCTAGCTTAAGCGATCTGTATCAATATTAATCGATCTTAATTACAATTGTTCTACACATTACATAAGAGATCATGTGCCTTATTACATTGTGTAAGTAGTTTAGGGTGAACAAAAATCACATAGGTAGCCACTAGTCTATGAGTATGTAGCAGCATAGTGCACCATTTAGACAATGTTCCTCCTACAAAGGAAGGAAACAACTAAGCTAAGTAAAGAAAGAAAATATGCAAAATAAAATCACATAAAAAGATCATGAAATATTTTTCATCCAATCATTTCCGTTGACAAGAGGAAAGAAGAAAAGAACATTTTTAGAATTGTATTCACCGATGATAAAACTAGATTTGAAAAGAAAATATTTAAAGTTTTAAGTATGAATTCAGCCTCCATTACATGAGAAAGTTTTCCAACCAAACCACGTGGAAACAATATAGAGAAAGGCAAGATTTCTCCAATATTTTCCTTTACTCCAACTTTTCCACCAAGGGAAACAAAGGAAAAAATGCAGCTAAGAAAATTGTTCTTAATTTTATTTCCTTTACAGCTTTCTTCTCTCGTAGGAAATTCACCCTTAGGCTTCAATCTTATTCTTTGAAAATTGTGCCACCTTTGGCAACACAAACACAAAATATAGAATTTCAATAATAAATGGTAAGTTAGAAAATAACATAATTAGATCTATTGTACAATGAGCATCATATGGGCTTTAAAATTAACAAGGCAGGATCCTATACACTAGCAAGGTAATAGCTACTAACTCATGCTCCTATAAAAGGCTGATAGAGTAGTATTATTTATAATAATTCTCGTGTTCAGAGATAGTTTTTTTACTTTAATGATTAGATTTTGCATAATTGTTACTAATTTCTTAGACTTAAGTATCTTTCTCTGTTAGGCAACTCAGTAAATGCTTGAGCAAAGACATGACCCTGCATCATGAATGCTCTACAACCTTTAATAATACTGGCATATATGGTAAAGAAGAGAAGTTCCTTTTTCATCCAAAGGCATGGTACAATGATTTTCATTAGAAGTTATAGATAAATGTGCACTAAAATGCCACTAACAGGTATATCAAAGGAGATCCATCACTTAAACACAATGAATCTGTCAGTATTTTTATGTAATACAAATAGAAATGATGAATTGACAACCATAACATTTTAAGTGTAAAAGAAATAAGATCATGAGGCAAAATATAAGATTTCATAACATGCAAAGCCATCAGTTACGGAAGTCCAAAACTCATACAGAAACCCTCTAACGAACAGCACAAAATAAACTACTATGGCAAGAGCAATCAGAAAGCAAACTTATTAATCATCACGACCTGAGCGAACTGAGATACAAGCTTTCCCCATGCAACGGCCCTAGGTGCTCCTCCTTCTTCCGCATGTTTCGTCAGCAGATCCAACTGCGATGGACACTCTACATGCCCTAGCAAAAATCATTCATAGATGAACAGTTCAGACCCAGCCCCTAAATAAAGGATCGATTTTTGTATAAAACAACAAAAAAAAAAAATCAGAGGAGCAAAAGCGTGTGGACAAGGCGAGTCAACATCATACCTTGAACGGGCAATTCAATAGGGTTTTCCACTTCCATGTCCACCCTCAAAGCTTCATCAGGCGAGGAAGTATCAGCAATAATCCCATCTTCGCGACCCGACAACACCAGCTCCTCGTGATTCACCTGCTCCTTCTCCCTAGGCGGCAGCGCTTTCGCGTCGACCTAAAAAGATTCCAACAGAAGCCCAATCGAGAACACCCGAGCCGAAGAAGATCAGAATCCGGACACAAGGTCGAGCAGAAAAGAGATCAGCATCGTAAGGGGCCAAAGATCGCACCTTCGAGCGCTTTGCGCTGGGGGGAGCCGCCGCCGACGACGAGGAAGACGACGGGGATGGGCATCGCTTGGCAGCCGACGAGGATGGGCACCGCTTGGCAGCCGCCGTGGCTGAGCTCCGTCTCGTCTCGACCATCTCCGCCTCTCGCAAGCCCTCTCCCTAACAGCTCCGATCCAAAAGTTCCACTCCAGAGAGAGAAGAGCAAGCAATAAAGAGGCGGAGAAAGAGAGAAGGGGACGAAACGGAGAAGAGTATTAATATAAACACCGCCATTTAATTAACCAATAAAATTATTTTCCCGGATAATAATAATTATAATACTACCAATAATATGTATATATATAATTATTATTGTGAATTAATAATTGTTGGTGGTTGGACGTGTATTTAACGCCTAATCGAACTAATTCAATTGGTACAATACAAATCAATTAGTATTTCAAAAATAAAATATCTGAATCATAATTATTATTACTTTCGGTGGAAAAAAATCCATATCTTCCTTTTTTTAATATAATTTCCTCTAATAAAAAACTATTAATAAAAATCCCAATATTTATTTATGTCCTTTTTAATTCTTTATTTCGTAGAGAGAGAAAATAATATACGGTGTGTTTAAGTTAGGTCGTGCGTTTGTTTGATTAGAGTGACCCACCAATCAAGTTGTCGCACTCGTGATTATAATTGGATAAATGGATGGTGATCGTGGATGAGTGGATATCGAATATGGTTTCTTATGGCCACCACAAACTTTTTAAGAGGGGGAAAAAATCTTTAAAGGGTTGCAGTTGACTTGTCGTAGAGCATTGGTCCACCGTTGACCTGGTCGTTAATGTCAAGAAAGGTTGTGAGGGCACTGCTCGTGGCAAAGAACTCAAACATTCTTTATTTGGGAAGAAAACACCAGATGTCAGCAGAAGGTGGAAAGCTATGAGGAATACGTTAACTCTTGAAAATATCGGCGGCTTAGTATCGTCGGAACTCAGAATGATGTTTTTCGAACGACGAAAATCAAAAATAATTAGAAAGGAGATTAATATTGATAAACACCTCCCATATTCAAGTCAAAATTGATAGAAAAGTTAGAGAAAGATAATAGTGAAGAGTAGAAAGTAAATTTTAGAATTGAGAATTTGATTAACATTGAATTTACCTGAACTAACCAAAATCAAATAAATTAAATTTTTTCAAATTAACTGAACCGATTAAATTTTTAAATAAAAATTGAATAAATCGAATCGATAAAATATCATTTAATTCAATTAAAAATTAAAAATTTTAAATCTCATGAAAGATTTATCGATTAGTTAAGAATTTATAAGTTTACTTATTTAAAAATTTATAGATTATTTTTTTATTTAGATTTATTTAATTTGATTGAATAAGAAATTTTAAAATCAAAATTGAATATTTTTTAAATTTAGTATAAAATAATAAGCAATATATATGAATACAAAAGAACTATTTTTGTATTTATCTTTAGTTTACAAATTATTTACATATAAATATTAGAAATGTTGATTCAAACAAGATTTTATGTATTAAGTATCCAACTCTTTCACACCATGCCCCTAAAGAGACTTTTACAAAACTACTAATGGTCAAACTAAAACGGATTCAACAAAAAAAAAAATGATAAATCCCAATCAATTTCATGGACTCAATCCTTGAGGGTGACCGACCTGGTCCTAGAAAAAACCGGATTCAACAAAAAGATTAATCGTTATGTGTTCATATCTCGCACTTACATTATTTTTTGAATATTAGATATTTTGTTTATCAATATAAAATTAGTAAATATCGATTGATTACTTCATAAATATATGAGAAACAAGGTCAATGATAATAAGATTTAACACGACAAAATCGTGACCCACTTTGCTAATGAGAGAATAATAAACAATCCCAATGTGACAATTAAACATGAGGTCTAGTAGTACCCTTCAACCATTAATTATTTTAAATTCTCGTCTGTAGGCATCAGTTAGCAACAGAATCTGCATACTAATTTACGGAGCGAACAACGAAACGTTATCTTCTAATATTCACACAAAGTTATGCCAATAGTTCAATCTATATACAGATTTCTTAAGCCGAGATGAAATTTAGGCATGAAAATCACAGTAAATAAACCATCGAGGTCAGACGTATTCTCCTAATAGAAGGAATCTGACTTGAGGAAGTTATAGCACACCAATTGTTTCATCTCTCCGCTCGCAGCTGGGTCAAATTGGCATTGAAAGAAACTGCATGGGCAATCCAAGAAAACCATATCAAATATAAAATCCAAGCAAACTAAAACCGACAGACAGCAGAAATAAGCCCCATGGATCAATCTCGCTATTTGTCTTACTTCTGGGTGTTGGGTGTTCGACTAGGTGGTGGAAGTCCAGCCTGAGAATCTCAGACCATCTACCGGGCGAGAAAACCATATCAAATATAAAATCCTAGCAAACTAAAACCGACAGACAGCAGAAATAAGCCCCATGGATCAATCTCGCTATCTGACTGTCTTACTTCTGGGTGTTGGGTGTCCCACTAGGTGGTGGACGTCCAGCCTGAGAATCTCAGACCATCTTCCGGGCTAGAAAACACACACCAGCACAATCTCCTCGTGATAATTTTCATTTTGTTTTATTCTAGTCATCTTTTTTTTTATTCAAACATCATCCCACATATTCAAATGTCATTTAAAATGTAAAAAGGTAATATCTGGAGGGAATATTCTAAAAATAATATTAACAAGTGATCAAGTTTAAAAACACTTCATACGTGTTTAGAAATTAAATGGTAATAATGTGAACAAAACACTCTTATGATTGCAAAGTTTGAGAAACAAGGATTCATACCTTCCATCCATACCAAGAATGATGACAGTATTCTTTTGGTGGCCAAATGCAACAATGTAATGTGTATTTTCATGCAATCGGAACTGTGCCACTGACCATTCCGAGTGGAAATATTTCGGCAATACTCCTAAACAAGGAAACAGCATAAGATAATGAAAATATTTTTCCAATTTATAGTAGAACCAAAAATGAAACAGATGCTAACTAGCCAAACATCATATTATTTGTATGACTACCTAACTAGAGGCATCAAACCACTGGGATAACAAATTTGTTTGCAGTTAATAAGGTAATCAATGGTTAATCTGATATGAAATAATTAATATGCAGCTTGCCTTTGATGAAAGAAAGATGTGAACTTTGAGTTGGAGCATTTGGATCTGATGCAGGGCGAGGTTTGTCATTTGCTGTCAATCCAAGATTAACCTTGAGGCTGAAAACATGAACAGTTCCCTTGTCGCTGGAGACAGCTAACCATTGCATGTCAGAAGAGAAAGCCAAACTATATATCTCTGCTCTATCAGCACCTCTTCTTACCTAGTGTCCCAAGAAAGAAGACCATTAAAAAGCATTGAAGTGGAAAACAACGAATAAGCAAGCATTGTATAAATGAATGGCATATGCTCCCAGAAACAAGCAAAAAGAAAATTCTGATGCCATACTTCAGGAAGAGAATTCAGTACGATCCTATTTCTATAATTTACGTTCCAAAAAAGGAAAAAAGGAAACAAGGAAACAAGGTTACCTATAGTTCAAGCAGTAGCTATCTACTGATGAAAACAGTTTCTTGTACTCATCAACAATAACAATCAAACTTTTATCCCACTAAATGAGGTCAGACATATAGATCAATTTACGTCATTAAGCTCGATCTTCTATTATATCCTCATGTAAATTTAAATGAATTTTATTATGTTTTAACATTGCTAACCAAGGCTTCTTTCTCAATTAATGTATGTATTTGTCATGGTTTCATAATACCTAATTGGGATATTTATCAGTCACCTAAATACATGCTCATACCATCTTAAACGTATTTCTCGAAGTTTTCTCTCAACAAGTGCAACTCTAGCTTTCTTTTTAATGTTCTCATTTCTTATCTTGTTAATCCTCGCATGTGCCCTTAACACATTCATCTTTGTGACTCTCAACTCTAAGTTTCTTGTACTCATCAAGTTAAAAAAAGGGAATACCTCAACCATAATAAGACACTGAATTTGATAGCCTCAAGATGACACTCTATTTCCATCCTTCCATGGAATTCAGATAAATTAAGAAAAAGAAAAAACAATGCATACATATTACAGCAAAAGCAACTCCTTGAAACCACCCAAATTATTGATCTCTATTCAGCCAATAAAGGGGAAAAAATAACAAATTTCATCAGTGATGGAAAGACAAATAGAAATGTTTGATACTATTGATATAGTTGCAGTTTTACAGAAAAAGTTTTTCTTAACGAAATGAAGCAAATATTATAGCTGTTACATGGTTACAAATCATGTTCTTGCATGCGAAGATGGTACAGGAAGTAAACATGCAGTTGCTATGTAGATTCTGTGTAATTACAGGGTGTAGATTGCAGATATCTGTGTAGCTAAAAGTAGAGCTGACAACTTGTATAGTGGTGTGTTAATCATATTATACTGTTAAGCTGTCATATTATTCTTATCAATGCACAATCATACAAATAATATAAAACACCATTTTTGAAAAATAGTAATAATTTATATGACAGAAACAATGCAGACTCCTGCCGAATCTTGTTTTGTCAATAACTACTATTACAGACAATAGTCAATTCAAAGGCAATCAAACAATTCCGTTGCAAATGCTACTCTGCATACAGCATTTGCATTAGCCCATGATCAGTGTAAACTGACAACTTTATTTGTCAACACAAAAGTAATAAAAAATGCAAGGATAGGGGGAAATTCATTTTTCCTCCAAGTTAGGATACCACATTCCCAATGATGCTCCACTAAACAGTTTGAGCCACAAAGCAAGGCAAATTGGCTTATATACTTCAAATCTTTGGTTGAATCAAATATTTCCAAAATTTTCTTCTTTTTATCACTAATCAGTTTTACAAAATAAATCAAAAACAACTATGACAGCACATTTTATGAAATATTGGCATAAAAATACATCAATGTTATTGACTTAAGTCAATGGATACTGAATCTAGCTATATGAAGTTTTAAGAACAACATATTTTATGAAATATTGACATAAAAATACATCAGCACTACTGACTTAAATCAATGGATACTGAATCTGGCTAAGTGAAGTTTGAAACAGGAAACAAGGTCATAACTCATAAGCATTTTCCTTTTGAGTATTACTCATTGTAATAAGATCAAAACTAAAAGCTTTTATCCTCGAATCCTACAGCATTAATATCCATTAACAGTTTCACATTGGATTTGTTGAACCAAAGATAGCTCAAGACGATAGAAAATGCAAAGTAAAACAATTTACCAGTTTAAAAGAGGAAACTAAAGAGTAAGAGCTCATTTTAAGTGTTTAAACCAGAGTAAAGAGAGACATAACGTAGGCATACTGAAATTCTAATGGAAAAATGGTATAGTAAGATGCAAAAAAATTCAAAGGAACCACAATGAAGCTGCAACACAGAAAATTAATACATTGGAGTCCTTGTCTCTTGTTATATGTAGACAAAGAAAGTAAATTGATGGTAAACGATAGAATAGAACAATGAAGATAAGGAAAAAAATTCATATAAATGAGAACTTAATCCAATGCGAGGCCTTACTTCTTGAAGGAGAGTACCATCGACTGTGCTGAATATCCTAACAAGCGTGCCCTTGGAGCTTGCAGTTGCAATCAACCTTCCATCCTGCGACAGAGCAAAACAAGCTATCCTTGAATCGTGTGCCATAATGAACTTCGTTCGCCTCGCTCCATAATGCTCCACCCTGACCTGCCCCTTCTGACCACCTGGGCAGACCAGCACAAGCGACCCCTGTTGCTGTGTAACCGCGCACAACCCCTTGGGATTCGGCACAGTCTCAATCTGATGCATCAACTGAAGGTCCGCGAAATTATAGACGAATATCTTGTTGTCAAGAACCACAATAATTTTGTCCCTCCGGAGCCGGACGGCACGGACCTCCGAACGGAAGGCGAGCTCCCCGATGCACCGGCTCTGGTGATCATCCCAGATCATGACCTGATTGGGCGGGTACTTCGGGTTCGGCCCGCCCCCAACGAGAGCGAGGATGTTGCACCGAAACAGCATCTCCACCACGCCGATGCCCCTTCCATCAAAGTCCCGGCGGAAGATCTCGCGGAAAGGGTCACAGTTGTAGATCCGGAATCCCCTATCCGTGCCGACGGCGAAGCAACCGTGGTCCTGGTTAAAAGACAGGTGGAGAAGCAACAGCGACAGCGCGGCGTCGTTTTCCGCTACCCTAGGCGGCGAGGAGGAGGACGTGGTCGCGGGGACTGGCTGCGGCGTCGAAGTCGTGGAGGCGGCGTCGAGGGAAGAATTCGAGGTCGGCTGGGAGGTCACATCCTCGAAAGATTCATCTAGTTTCGGAGGATCGCCTATACTCGCCTCCTGCTCCTCCTCCTCCTCGGGATCGATCTGCGGAGGCGGGAAGGGGTTAGGGTGGATCACCGGAGGAGGGGCGACCGAAGACGAATCGGGACCGGTCACGGGATCCGAAGTCGAAGCGGAAGCATCTGAGGCGGTGGGCGGAGTAGGAAGAGGGATCGAGACGGAGGCCATGGTCGGAGGAAGGAGGGATTGGAGAAATCAGAAATTTTCACGGAATCGAAATGCAGCGGCCTGCGGCGCAGCGCAATGTCAAGTTCGGCTTAGCGAATTATCTCCACGAATTTATATTTATATTTCTGTACGAACTTTTATAATTTATTAAGATTTTTTTATTATAGTTTATTTGTAGATATGCTTGAAAATATTTTTTTATTAGATTTGATTATTTTTATTTCTTTTATTATGTCGAATAAATTTTTTTATTAAATTAAATAAATTGATCAAATTTAAAAAATTCAATTTGATTATTTTAAAATAATAATTTTTAAAAACTTAATTATATCAATTAATTCAGTTCAATTTTAATTTAAAAAAAATTTATTTAATTAAATTGAATAAATTAAAATAAAAATAATTATTAAATTATTAAATAAGTGATTTAATTTGATTTTTGATTGAATTAATTAATATTTTATCGATTTAATTTATTTTTATTTAATTTTAATTTTAAAATTTTTATTCGATTAAATTAAATAAATAAAAATAAAAATAATCGATAAATTATTAAATAAGTGATTTAATTTAATTTGATTTTTGATCAAATCAGGGCCCCAATTCGAGCCCGATGTGGGCCAGGACTGAAGGTGACGTCAGGACGGCGTTTGTAGGGTTTTCTTTTCCCTCGTTGATAAAGTCACGAAGGGCGAACCACACCTTCATTCTCAGTTCTTCGCGGCGGCGTCTCCCGATCTCAGATCTTCCTCGTCTGTGGCAAAGAAGGCCATGGTTCATGTTAGTTTCTACCGCAACTGTAAGATTCTTTTTCTAACGATCTTTTCTATTTGCTTTTTTTTGGGGTTTTTGTTGTTTTTCTGTTGAATTTTTTTGCTTGATTCGGGTCTGGATCTGCTTCAAAAGCTGTAGTTAAAGGCTGATTTTTGACAGATGGGAAGACCTTCAAGAAGCCCCGCCGGCCCTACGAGAAGGAGCGGCTGGACGCGGAGCTGAAGCTGGTGGGCGAGTATGGCCTCCGGTGCAAGCGCGAACTGTGGAGGGTTCAGTACGCACTCAGCCGTATCCGGAACGCCGCTAGGGAACTCCTCACGCTCGACGAGAAAAACCCCCGCCGGATCTTTGAGGGCGAGGCCCTGCTCCGGAGGATGAACCGTTACGGGCTCTTGGAGGAGGGGCAGAACAAGCTCGATTACGTCCTTGCGCTTACTGTGGAGAACTTTCTGGAGCGCCGCCTTCAGACGCTCGTCTTCAAGTCTGGGATGGCCAAGTCGATCCACCATGCTCGTGTCCTGATCAGGCAGCGCCACATCAGGTGAGTTGGCTATTACGATATCCTCGATAGAGCATGTTGATGATTTACCCGATTATTTCTGTGAAAAAGGCTTAACTTTTTGCTATTACTTTCATCTTTACTTCTAGTTGAACATGAGCATTTAGAATCGCTTGTTGGTTTGATTCATTGGATGCTATTTTTTTTCTGATTACAAGCGTTTACTTTCTTAAAATTCTAAATTTTTGCTACTTAATGAATTGTTGCAATCAAAAGCTTTAACGTAGTGAGTTACTTGTGCTACTAGTTGTAGCCAAAAGCTTGTGATCGCTTCCAATTTGCCAGACAGCATTTGAGTTCATACCGGGCTGCTGATTGTATGTTGCATCTTTATCTTAGGGATAAAGGGATTTTTTTTTCTTTGCCTGACCAACTGTTTTCAATTGTTTTTTTTCTGTTTCTGTAATATGCTTCTATTCTCATGTTTCGATGTTGGTTGATGAATGATCTTGTTGCACAAGGGATTAAGAGATATTGTATCATCTATCCTCTTAGCTGAACGTCAGGTAATAAAATAACTTCTGTCCGAACAGTATTGTGGAACATAATAGGGGTGCCCATCATTTTGTGTTGATGCTGCTATACATTTTTGTAAAAGAACTGTAAAATTTTGTAAAACCATCTAATTTATCAATCCGAGGAACAGATATATATAATCAAATTTTGCAACAATGGGGTGAAGACAAAGGAAAGGTGCCCTTGGGGGAGGTCAGACAACAAATCATTAACATTGATTGATAAATGACCGATTATCAATTGTGACAAGATCTGTTTTTTATCTAATCTTAATCTACATTATTCTATATATTTAGCATCATTGTTAATCTTTTTTGATCTAACTATTTGAGATCAGCTACATCCATAACCTTTATTTTACTCTGCGTATGTTTAAATTAATAGTAATGATATTGGTTTTGCACAAAAATCTGTGTTAATGGGATCTTTTGTTCTCTTGCAATTCTAGTGTGCTGGAGACATTAGATATTTAGTTTGCTTACTATTTATATGATGTAGGCTTCTATGTAAACCTATTATCATTCTCAAGGATGAACTTAATACCATCTCTTTAAGCTATTCTTCGATCATTGCTACCATAATCTTTTTTGATCTAACTATTTGAGATCAGTTACATCCATAACCTCTATTGTACTCTGCGTATGTTTAAATTACTAGTAATGATATTGGTTTTGCAAGAAAATATGTTTTAATGGGATCTTTTGTTCTCTTGCAATTCTAGTGTGCTGGAGACATTAGATACTTAGTTTGCCTACTATTTATATGATGTAGGCTTCTATGTAAACCTATTATCACTCTCAAGGATGAACTTAGTACCATCTCTTTAAGCTATTCTTTGATCATTGCTTCCATTTTCATGCCTTCCAGCAAGTTTTTCTCAATTTCTTTGAATGATTTTTTCAACTGTTGGTGCGAGTTGGAATGCAAATGCTATAATATTGGTTATATGCAAACCTATTATCACTCTCTAGGATGAACTTAGTACCATATTGTTAAGCTTTTCTTCCATTTTTGTGCCTTTGAGCAAGACTTTCTCAATTTTTTTAATGATTTTTTTCGACTGTTGGTGCAAGTTGGAATTGCAAGTGCTATAATATTGTTTTACTTTACCCCTGATTACAGAGTTGGAAGGCAAGTTGTCAACATTCCTTCATTCATGGTTCGAGTGGATTCTGCAAAGCACATTGATTTTTCATTAACTAGTCCATTTGGCGGCGGCCGCCCTGGAAGGGTTAAGAGAAAGAACCAGAAAGCTGCTGCAAAGAAGGCAGCTGGAGGAGATGGCGACGAGGATGATGAGGAATAAGCATTGTGTTTTAGTTGCTTCCGACATTTCATTTTCCCATGGAGTTCTATCTATCTATTTATTTGAGATATTCCTTTCAAATTCAGTGGTTTGATCTTACTAAACATGGAGTATGAGGAATTTGGTTTTTGAGATTATCTTTTCCTTGTTTATTTGTTTCAACTGAGGAATCTTTGAGATTTTGCCTGAAATAATAGTGGCAACGATAACCTAATATCATAAAATGTCGACCGTACAAATACGGAACCGTAATGATAATTTATATAATGTATTTGAGATATTGTTTTTTTTAAAATCATAATAAATGAATTGAACGGTCAACCATATTTATTAATAAAATTTTTATTAATATATTAAATAATTAAAAATTTAAAATGAATATATAAATTATATTATTAAATTTAATAATTAATAAATAAATTTAAAATATAAAAATTTCAAAATAAAATTGAATTGAAAATTTATAATATTTAAACGTTTGAGTTTGATTTTCAAATTGTTAGATTGTCATAGCACCGGTTCAATTCCGACTCCAAAAAATAATGATTCAAATACTTATATAAAGCATTATAATGATGGATCTAGGGTTATTAAAAGTCTCTCATACAAAAAAAACACGGTTCTACACATAAGAAGATTAGATCTTCTTTCGTTGATTCACATATCGTGTATTTTACCTTTCTTTTAGACTCCTCTCCATTCCATTTTTTATGCTTAAGACATGAGAGGAGAAAGTCTACCCTATTAACCTATTCCCTTTTACAAATCTGAATAAATTATCATAGAATAGAACTCCGCAGATCATGTTTTCTGTTAATGAATAGAACTTTAACTGTCCCACAGTCAATCCCACAATCATCTATAAAAAGATAAATCAAAACAAAAAAAAACACACACACAATTAATTATTTGTTCAAAGCGCATTATTTGATCCAGATTCAAACAAATTATATATATATAAAAGATATTTTGATTAAAATAAAATTTTAAATTTAATCCAAAATGGTGATTTTTCATAATTTTATTTTTTAACTACGATTACATCTGGTCAACCAAATGAACTCTTATTTTTATTAATTTAATATTCGGTCTGAAACATGTTTATCAAACTAAGATAGCGTGATATTAGCTAATAATCGACTTTTCATATTATCATCAAATTGTTACTAATTTTCTCTTACATGACATTTCTTGCATTTATAAGGATTTTTAATGGCAAAATTTCAAAATTATTTTTTTACAATTTTGATAACAAATGTAGGAAAGGGAATTTATTTTGCTTTTAAAATACAATTATCATTATACTACAAGTTTTTCTTTAGTTAGACCATCTACAACAAACATTTATCGCAGGTTCAACGGCATCTCTTAAATGATGTAGAAGAAGAGAGAGTCACATGAACACGTTCAATATTTTAGACATGTTCATGTGGTATTGGATCCACCACATGCAATTTTTTTATTTTTTTAGTATTATTAACACGCTAACGTTTGATGTTTGACATTAGCACGTTAATAAAACTTAAAAAATAAAAAAAATACATACAGTGGGTCCAAATTCCAATGCCATATGAATCAAAACATTGAACGCCATATCACCCAAGAGAGGCAGTTGAACACGGAATGAACACACGTTACAGATGGCCTAACCATCATATAATCGGTGTGGTCCATTAAAATATAATTTTTACTATATTAAAACACGATAAATTTATTAATGCTAGTGAAGCAGGAGCAATAACGAGACTTTATAAAAGGAAGGTATTTTAATGTGCACCATTCCAATCCTTTCTTATTATAACACTTTAGGATATATTTAATTGTAAT
>JBBMKF010000028.1:6181878-6198236 GCA_037834155.1 Curcuma caesia | reverse complement strand
AGATTTAATAAAAATTATTACAATAATATAGAATAAAATATAAGATGAGATACATCTCTGATAGAAACCTTTTTCACTGAGCAGAATGGTATCCTGCCGATCACGCCTTGTGTGAGACTCCTCGTGGGACACGGTCATCATCAGTGCTGGCTCTTCATCGATGGCACAAGTGAGGTGAGTCTCATCACGATGCTTGCTGCAGCATTCAGACGCATAATGCCCCATTTTCTCACAATTGAAACATTTTATATGTCTCTTATCACGAGCGCCACTGTTGTTGCCGCTAGTGCCTCCTGCACTGTCTTGGCACTGCATACCATGGCCACGTCCGCGCCCTCGCCCACGCCCACGCTAGTTGCCACGACTAGGGTTGTTGAACCCACGCCCCTTGCCTCCTGACGAAGTGTCCATGTTGCTCCCCTTCTGTCGCATTTGCCATGCGGCATGAGTAAGTAGGAGCTCACCTTCAGTGTCGTTGGTGTTGCCGTGTAATCGTAGTGTTCGTTCCTCGTACGCCTTCAGTCGTCCTATAGCCTCCTCAAACGGCATAGTCACAAGTTCGTGGAACTGCTCAATACCGGCAACAACAGGGACAGAATCGAGCAACTTCTTTACCAAATAAGAATCTTCAAGCGTGGCACCAAGAGTGGAGAATTTGCTGCTCATGGCGCTGAGTTTGCCAGCAAACTCATCAATTGTCTCGGTTTCCTTCATCCGGAGGGCGTCAAACTCGCTTTTCAACGTTTGTACGCGTGCCTTCTTCACCCGATCACTACCAAGATATCTCGTCTTGAGGCTATCCCAAACTTCCTTCGTCGTCTTCTTTTTTGCGATCTGAAAAAGGATGTCTTCGGGGACACATTTCAAGATATATGCACGTGCCTTTTTGTCCTTCTTTGCATCTACCTGGGCTCCTTCTGCTGGCTCCACCGTCTCCCAGACTCCCTGGGCATCAAGAATCGCCTCTGTCTTGATTGCCCACACAGTGTAATTGTGAGGGCTTAGCATCGGATAGAGAAATGGCACTCCGCCGTTCTCCTTCGCAGCAACTTGTGGGATGCCCGACATTTTTGTAGAATCGTGGATTCAAGGCTCTGATACCAATTGTTGGCTCAGAATCTACGAACACCACACTCGACAACACACAAAGCAAGAAAATAGAAAGCAAAGGGAAACAAGGACAGTGGCTTCACGAAACTTTATTGCAGTGAATGATTTCTACGTTACTTCTGTGTTGTATTTATACACAAAAGTTGATAAGCTATGACATCATTGAACCAATAAAACTACACCACCTAAGCTTGTTAACGTCACTTAAAGCAATAGAATAGGAATACTAAGTCAAGAAATTATCCAGAAAGAAACGTTGTAACTAAAGTCTATCAGGATTAATTGATAACACTAGCTACAACCAGTTAATGTGACGGCCGGCAGGGACGACGACGACGCATTAATATTGATCTATATATATATACTTATATCGACGATCTATCTATCTATATATCTCATGTGTATGTATGTATGTATAGGGTACGCTTTCTGGCACAAACATTTTTCTCTTTCTAAAGCTGCAGACATGAAAAGGATATGAGGAGACAGGGAGAGGGGGGGACTGCCCGGCCTGATATTGTTGACTGGTTTAATTTCTAAAGGAAACTGGAAGGGCGATTTCAAGGTGTTAATTGTCGACGTCAGAAGTGAGGCCTGAGCTAAGCTTGTGCATGCTCGACCAAACGACGATATATAGATGCTTGACAGATGTAGGCCTGATCGTATGAACCGTTAAAATGACGAATTTCATCTTTTATCAAAGTTGATAGATGCAGGCCGATTGGTGTGGCTAGCAATGACGACGTACGCCCAGCGCTACTTTGTGCTTATTCTTGTTGAGCTTTGCTTTGCTTCACCATTGATGCCTGTAACATGCAGTCTGAAGCTGTTGAATATATATATATATATATTGCCGCTTGACCGGATGTCAAAAGAAAAATATCGAATCTAAATTATTTTGTTGGAATATATAATTGACAACTATAGTATTTTTTTTTCATTAGTTTATAAAAGGGGCACACTTAATTTTCTCTTATCTAAAGGGCACATCGATCCAACAACATTATATTGCCCTACACCTATGATCTCCTAAATTCATGCTTTGCCAAACCCACTTTGTTATTATAGGTGATCCACTAATTGATTGATTGAGAGTGATGCTAGATGTTTATTTGGCATGAATATGAGGGCTCTAAGAATGCAATAGTATTCATTTGACCATGATCAATCTATTGCCAAGCATTTTTGGCCAAAGGTACGTACTTGACAACGACCAATTATCGATTAGAATTATTATATACATTCAATTAGTATTTAATCATCCTATATGATTCAAATCATAGAAATTAAATATGGACCAATTCAAAGGGCCTAAGAGTATACAATATATATATTGCTCATCCCATGCATTAATTTTCCTTTTAAAAAATAATATAAACAAACTTAATTAGAAGAACCCTAATAATGCAATTATCTTAAATTTTTAATTATATATATATATATAATATAATTAGAAAAATTGAACATAAACAAATTTAGAAGACCATAAAAATACAAGGGGTGCACATTTAACATGAATACTTTTAAGCTTAATCTTTCACTATCAAACATTTTTGACTAAAAATGTTTGATAACGACCATTCCTCTAACAATAAAATTATCAATATCTACCAGTTTGATTGGCCTGAAATAAAGTTTAAATTGGAATATCAAACTGTTAATTAGTTCGAGCCGTAAACACTACAAAGGTCAGTCGTTTGTCTGATTCCTTCCAAGTCAAGCGTTCTTCCTCAGCCAGACGATCGATCGATCGATCAACAATTTGCGCCATGTGAAAATTTAATATTAAAAAGTACCCATCCGAGTGTTTCGCAAACTGTCACAATACAAGTCAAAGATCGTTAAGCATAAACAACACAAAGCGTAGCAGGTGGCTCATCCATCCCCGTGATAAATGCCTTTGACTTTCCTTAATCTCCTCTTTATTCTTGTGGTACGAATGTGATCCACAACTAGATTTTCTTTGGACGTGCCAACTCATTTCACATTGAATCGACAGCTCCAATGATTAGATTAGATATTATGACGCAAATATATGCGATTATGACGATTAATAGATAGAGGCCATGAAGTTTCAGGCCCAATTATTTTGGCCCATTATGGCCCAAATTATTCAATAATTTTGAAATTTTGAAAATACTTTAAAATAAAAATGGTGGCTCAATCTTATCTGCAAGTGCAGTAGCGATGGCAGTCGTCCTCCCAGTTCGATCCTTGCCTAAGGTTGCCTCTCATCTCCCCCACGGCCGCGCCGATACTGGCGGCCGCTGGCCGTCGAAGCGTCGGCTTTGTGCGGCCCCGAGAGCCTCGCTCTCGACCACCAAGGAATCCGTTCTCAGGGACTTCCGCGAGAGGAGAGCACTCAAGGTTAGGTTCTGCGTTCAGTTAGCAGAGATGAGTAATTTGCGTTGATTGGTCATGCCATTTTGCAGATCATATCAGGACTTGGAAATTTCGACAAGGATAAGGTTGCCTCCGTAGTCATAGCTGCAGAGAAGGTTTACGTTTAATTACCCATCTTTTAGGAGTATTTGCTTTTTAATGGCTTGTGAGATGCTTCATTGTGTTGCGTGATGAATGACAGGGAGGTGCAACACATGTTGATATAGCTTGTGACCGGGAATTGGTAGAGCTTGCTCTGGGTTTGACGTCTCTACCGGTGAGTTGTTGCTTCACTTGAACCACTAGCTACCACAGTTCTTCATTCTTATGATGTATTGTTTCTGCAGATTTGTGTTTCCTCTGTAGACCCTTTGGCATTTCCTTCTGCAGTGGAAGCAGGTGCCCAAATGGTTAGGATGCGATGAACTTGACTGGTTACGATCAGATAGATTGTTTGTCATACCAACATTAAATGCCTTCTGCTAAATGCAGGTGGAAATTGGAAATTATGATTCTTTCTACGAGATGGGAATTCAGTTTTCCCCTGAACACGTATATGATGATGCTTTTCTTTGCAGTTCCTCAAGTCATGTGCATCTTTCCTTTCCTATTTATTTGCAGCTATTTCTATCTCGTCACTATTTTGTGGTGCAATTGTCAGATTCTGAAGCTCACTAGAGAAACTAGAAGGATTCTTCCATCCATTACACTGTCTGTAACCGTGCCCCACATGCTTAGTCTCCCTGATCAGGTAGCTCATTTATATCCTCGTAAACTGAGATTAGTCACTAACACAATAATTTAAAAAGGTGAAGCTAGCGGAGTTGCTGGAACAGGAAGGTGCTGATATAATCCAAACTGAAGGAGGGAAATACTCAAGTCCATCGAAACCTGGCGTCCTTGGTTTGATCGAGAAGGTAACAACAGTATGAAATTCTTGTGATGAAAAATGGTAATATTTGTCCTGTTTAAAATGTAGGCGACACCAACGCTAGCAGCTGCATACTCCATTTCCCGAGCAGTTCAGATTCCAGTTATGTGCTCATCTGGATTAAGCGCTGTGACTGCACCTATGGCTTTAACAGCAGGAGCAGCTGGTGTGGTATGCGTTCTGTTTTCTTTCTAATCCGTCTTTATCAGTTTCTTTTGTGTTCATCATTATCTGAATTGATCGCAGGGCGTGGGTTCTGCTGTGAATCGGCTTAATGACGTGGTCGCCATGATCGCACAAGTCAAAACCATTGCCGAGTCACTTGTTCTACCCACGAGATTATCATCTGAACAAGTGCAGCCTGCTCGACAATAGTTCCTGAATATCTGCAGATGCATTTCATTTCTCCATCAGTCGGGGCTTTCAACAACATAATTTGCTGCTGTATAATTGCGAGCAGCGTTTAAGGACAATGTATGATTTTGTCTAGACTTGGTATAACCGGTTCTCTAATTACATATCGTCGTTTTCTCCTCTTTTTTTTTTTTCGAAAAACTCTATCGATGTCGATCGCGGTGCACAATTAACCCCACTCTTCTTGAGTACCCATGTCTAAAAAGAGAAGAATCATCCAGTCACGAGAAGGAAAATTTGATACTTCATGATTTCAACTTGAGTAAGAAGACGGATTGCAGGAGCCAAGTACGACTGCCTGCTACTCCATGCCAATTCGGACAGCCAAGGCCGCCCAGAATAAAACTCTATCCCGCCTTTACAAATTAACTCAAGCTCCAGCAAATTACTCGATAGGATGTGGAACTCCAGACATTGCATGCGGCAATTAACAAAGGTCCAGGCATAAACAATAAAAGAAAAATCAGTAAATTACTCTATATGATGTTTAACTCTCACGTGGCAAATTGATAAAGGTCCAGACATTAAGAATAGAAATTGTATCAGAGAGATTATTAATGTACAGGAGACATTGATTAAAAAAAAAAAAAAACAGAAGCAAGCACCTACCATTTATTCTCACCATGCTCTTGAAGAAATCCCACCAGACTGTCCATTCAATCTATCGAGCAAAGCATTAAAATCCATCGGCTGCCCACTGTCGCTCATCCGCTGGACAACATTTATAACCTGAATCTTATCGAATCCCATGTTTATAGCTTTCTCAATCATTTCTCCATAGGGGTGATTGCGGATGAACTGGGAGTCGTACTGGTTCCTAGCAGCTGGAAGGTTGCTTGGTGGATAGCTGTAGGCTGTGTTGTAGCCTTGTATATTGTGGGATGGCAGTGGATAAGGTGCATTGCCCATGTACCCACCACCCTTGCCTAGCTGTGGCCCAAAGGAGCTCTGGCTAACTGGAGGCTGCATCGGCTGCTGTATGCCATGATGCAAAGGTGGAGATGGCTGTGACACCGAATTACCTGTCCCTCCGTAACCGTATGCAAAAGCTTCGGGGCGTATCCCTCCAGACTGTGGAATTGCTGGATTAGGAGCCTGCATAGGCATGCTGCTAGGAAACATTTCAGAAGCGGGATTCACAGGTTGAGATGGGTAAGGGGTATATGATGGTGGAGGTGGTCTGATTTGAGCCTGTGCAGCAGTTTGTTGTGGCAGCTGCTGATCTGTCTGTGGAGGCAGTTGTTGGAAGTATTGAGGAAAAGATGGAGGTTGGTTCTGATTTACTGGCAGCTGTGGCGGTGCCTGAATTGGTCTGTCCTGAAGCTGGGATCTCGGCTGCATGTACTGCTGCTCAGGCTGGACAGGTTGATTGCGTTGATCTTGCAGAACTGTTGGATGCTGACCATAGTAATTGGCAGCTTGGCTAGTCATAATTTGGTCCTGTTGAATATTGGGGAGCACAGGTGCTTGCTGGGGTATAGCTAGTTCTTTGTATTGCTGGACTGGCTGAGAATTTCCAGCAGGAAGCACTGTTGGAACAGTTTGACGAGGTAAAGTAAGTGCCAGTTGTTGGTTTCCAGTGTCAAGTTTGTCATTCTGGCTTTTTGGCTCTGACGCTGCTCGTGCATTAGCATTCTCATTCTTCTCTGTAGATTCTTTCTGCACTTGTTGAAGTTTGGCTAGTTCCTTTTGAGTTTCAACAAGTTCTTGCTTATCTCTCAGAATTTGAACAGATCTATGCACCTGAACAGGAAAGTATAAAGAAATCAGATCTGCTAAAATGGAACAGATGAAAGAATGAAAAGAATTAAAGAGCATTCTCAGAATTAAAGACTTAATATTTATCCGTGAACATGGTAGAAAGCATTGCAAAAATGGATTAAACAGGTACAGGAATCAAGTTTCCTGTTATGCTTCACTGCATGGAATGAGACAGAAATTAATGAATTTCAAGGGTATTCATAGGAGGGCATGCATGTTAATCACTTAATACCTTGAAAGTTAGGCAGATAAAAAATATGGCAAATTCTGCATACAATGTCAGACTTGTCCACTGAAAAGCATCATTTTTCACACTTTTGTGCTTGAGAATACAGACAAGTGTAAGAGCATTTTATGTTTGTATATATAAGTCATTCTCATTGAGTTTTTTAAAAAAAAAACCTATTCCTATTTGCAGGAGAAAAAGAGATATTGTGCATATATCGAGGGCCTCTGTTTTGCAACTTTTATCAGGCAAAAGCAACAGAAATTCCAACATAATCAAAAGTTTATTTATCATCTGTTGACGACACCCAGATAGATGTGAAAGAACAGAATACGTAATGATTAAATAAACATTCAATTAGGCTATCTTCAATAGAGAATGTATGTCAAGTTTGGAGTTCAAGAGGCTGAAGCTTCAGTTCCCCCAGTTTATGAACCAAGCTTAATGGTGCATGGAGTTATAGTCAAGGTCAGAGATGTTCAAGGAGAGGGGAAAGGAGTTTGCATTACCTTGAAACAAATGATGAGATGGTCAATGGTTCAGCAGACTAGGCAATCCATGTAGTCAACCCAGAACTTCATCAAAGACCATATAAATGGACTTTTCAGCTTAATTCCATCTAGCCAATCCCTAATAACATGCAACTTATGACTTTTGGATGAATTTATAGTAATAAGCCTCATCAAAGAGCATATAAATGGTCTCTACTGCTTTCCAAGGATCCCTCTTGATATAACCTTTACAAAAATCTCATTTTCACGGACAGAATGGCAAAGAATATCGTGCGACCAGGATAAATGTTTATCACAAAATATTGGTTAACTAAGTTATTATTTTAAGAATGAAGAAAATGACAGAGAAATGGAGGAAAAGTTGTTTAGTATCAATTTATTAAAAAATGTCATATAAAATATTGTTCTAATTCTAAAGGGATGAAGTGGAGTTATACCATCAAACTTTAGGGAGCATCTATTAAGAGGAGCATAGGAGATGAAACAGACATTTCAGAAAAACAATTTAGTTTATACTCAGATGATTAAACCCAGATGCTACCTCTTTAATAAGATAGTTAATGAAAACATATTGAAAAGAAGAAAAAATTGCATATGATAAATGTTGATCTAGAAAAATAATATGTTAGTCCCAATTCCCTAGATAATTATTGTGGTGGGTTTTAGAAAGAAAAAAAAAAGAATATCAATAATAATATTAATATGATAAAGGATATGTATGATAATAAGCTACTAGTGTGTTAGAACTATTGGTAATGTTGCAAAATAACTTTCTATAATTGTTGGTTGAACATCAAGGGTTAGCTCTAAATTTATATCTTTTTGTGTATGTACAAGATGATCTCACTAATAACATTTAAGATAATTAGTGTATTTTATTAGCATAAATATCCCTTCTAATTGATGGAAGTGTAAATAAACTAAACTTGAACCTTTATGGAAAAAAATTTAGAAACTAGAGGTTTGGTAATGTGGAATTGAAATTAAATGTATGAAATCAAATGTTAATGACAAGAAAATAATTGAGGGAGTAACTAAGATAAACAAGCATTAACTTCTATAAGAGTTGCAAATATCTTTTGATTTATTATTTAAGGATATTTTAATGAATGTATCATTAATCAGGATAAAGAGTGTGTTTGTAATGGAGAGTTCCTAGAGTCTTATGTAATTGACGTGTAACATTTATGGTTAAAAGAGAGTTTTATAGGATTGTTGTAAGACCCACTCTACTGATTAGAGTGTTATTAATAGAAAATAATACATATAAAAATTTTTTGAGGAAATAGATATGACCATGTTAAAATGGATATTTGAGGTTTTATCAAAATGGATAGAATGAAAACGTATTACATCTTGGAGCAATCACATGTGACTCCAATCTATGATAAAATGAGAGAAAATAGATTCTGATGATGTACATGTTTAAAGGTAAGAATTATATTCTATTGTTAAACCATCAATTAGAGTACAAGAAATAGAGAGATTAAAATTCAAAAAACTCTAGTGAATGTGCTAAAGAAAATTTAAATAATTTGAAAATTAATGCCGTAGCTTTGCATAGAGCTCAATAAAGTACATACAATTTGTTTGCGAACCTAAATAGTGTTGCAATGACGATGATGGTGACAATCACAAAATATTAGTTCGCTCGTCCTTCAACTTGAGATGTCATTGTCCAGCTAGTCATAAATCCCTTATCTTGTATCAATTTGGTCATTATACTATTGACTGGTAACAAATCAAGCATTTCTATAATTTGTCTGTCTTATCAGTTATTGGCATAGGCTCAAAGCTGACTGATATAACCATGGTAAAAGCCCAATTGAACTATGGAAAATATCAAGCAACAAAAACTGCAGGTAGCAAAATTAATAGGCCTTAATCTAAAGTAATAATAAGTCCCAAGTGATGAATAGATCTTAAGAGTGAGATTTTGGCATGAACTGGAAGGATATTTTGAATCAATTTAGTATTTGAAGTAGTAGAAAACCCAATGGAATCAAAGAATGTGATCATATTACTCAAAGAATAGTGCAATATTGATGAAAAGCTTTAGATGAGAACAGAAAATCTAGAATATATCAAATAGAAAAACTTGTGCATTATGAAGAAACACTATATAGCTATCCTAGAAAGTAGATTTCCCATCCTGTAGAGCTGATAAAATGTATTAAATGCATAGTTGAGGCTTTCCAACTATAATTTGATGGTTTGTATAAAAGATGTATCATATGCTCATTAATTATTGTAGAAGTAAAGCCTAAAAAAATCATAGCTGAATAAGCTGGACTGTTATATCAACCAAAGAAATATTATGAGGAAGGCAGAGAACCACGTGGATCCCTAATGTTATACATAAATATACTTCAGCAATGAGGCAGATAGACATACTGACTTAAGAAATTATCATGCCAAATAATGCCAAGATACATCAATATGATCCAACAAGAATTTGAAATTTCTACTGTATCATAATGGGCAGCTTGTCACAGATTTCAGTAAGAGAAAACTTTCAAGAAGAAAAAGCATTATCCAGTTGAGTTTATGAAAAATACTACGTGATCCTGATAAGGCCAAATTATAAATACCTTTTGGAGTTTAGGAGTATTAGGAGTATTCTATGTGCCTTCTTAAATTCCAAAGGCTGTGCAACCTAAATCCCTTTGTTGACCCCATGTGGAAAATTTAAGAGAGAATAGAAAATAAAACAAAGAAAGAATTTCTTGTTTTCGTACATGATTTTTTTTTAAAAAAAAACAGCATTTATGATGACATTTATTTTTATTGAAAAAAGTTAATTTGATTGCCATGAACCACTTCTTTTGGGAATTGGAAAAAGAATAAATGTACCACAAACTAAGGGGTACATATTTATCACCATAATAGTAATGAACAATATTTGATCTCAGGTCTAACTTACTTCTTGAAGATGCTTCTCCAGAGACTTGAATTTCACATCTTTTTCACTTTGATCGTGAATAAAATCAGCTCGAAGCTCACTGACAGATCGTTCAAGTTTGTAGCAAACAATCTCCAACTGTGACAAACGGCCGCTAACACCATCAAGAGATCGGAGTAGATTATCAGCATATTTTTTCATGCATTTCTCGACAGAAGATAATACACCTTCCCTGGAATACTCGTCTTGTTCATAGATACTGAGTAATGGTCTTCCCATACTATTCTCATGGAGATCCTGTTCAGCAATGATAATGGAGTTTAAAAAAAAACAAAGAGGTATGTTGGAAGATCAAGGACTAAAACAAAATGAGATATAATAGCTACTATTATCACCATAAGTCCTACACAAGGAGTTAACATGACATGACAATCCATCAAAACACAATCATACATAGCGGATTACCATCTAAAATTACATGGAAGAAGTGAGATAAAGACATCATAATGTCCAAATTATTCCATGGTGATCATGTATATGCAAAGGTGATCCACAGCAAACCATGAAACCGGGATCAATCAAATTCGAAGAAAACAGTGAATAGGATGAAAAGGAAAACGAAACCCTATTTATTCCCTTTCCCTTAACAAACAATCGCATTAAACTTGACGCAAGATGCAAATTACAGATAAACATAGAATCCTCCATCCACTCCGAGACTCTAAACATCTACTTCTATTGACAAGTATGACATATTAGGGATCATCCAAACTAACCAACACCACGACATCGAAACCGTCACATCAATAAATGAATAAATACGAAAACGTAAAGAAGAGCGACACTAACCTTCCCAGGGGGATCCGATCGCTTCCCAATCGAAGTGTCCTGGGCGGCGAAATCGTCGTAGGAGCACAGGATGTCATCGGAGCCGAAATCGAACGATCTGGAGCCCGATGCGGCTGCCCGCCCAGAGGATCCACCCGATGCCATGAAAAACGGGACAGAGAGGCGAGGAAGGGGAGAAGGGAGGCAGTTGCTTGCCTTCGGCAGCAAGTAGGTTTATGTGCAGGCGACGACGCCGAGGCGCAGACCGCAAGCCGTAGACCGCAAGGCGGTGAAGGTAGGGGGGCGCTTGAGCTCACCGAATCGAGGGGTACGATGTCGTCGCGAGACGTTTTCGTCGGCCAACTTCCGCCAATGAGAGTGGGTGAAAGCGAAAGGATAAAGCCAAAGGCCTTGAGGAAGGTTGATAAGTACCGACGGTGTCGGTTAAGGTAAATGGTGCCGAAGACACATCCATTCGAACTGCGAATAATCTTTTTATTTATTATTATTTTATTTTATTTTTGCATATTGTTTTCATTTTAAGGGTCGGCGAGGATAAGGATGGAAATGGAAAGTGAGAAGGATAAAATCAATTTATTATTTGAATATTAGTTGAATAATAATTTCATTGGCCAAACTATATTCATATCATATTCATTTGTATTTTTATTATTTTTGGTTCCATTCACTGTGCCAAACACACCTATAATATATCGCCATTATTAAAAAAGATAGGACAACAAAAATATATAAATATTATTATACCATCATTTAATTAGTCAATTAAATAGCAACGATACCGAACATTTCCGGTCACAGTACCGGAACCACATCCAACCATTGGCTATTTCATGAGTACTCAAGCATTCGATCGGCTTCAAAACTATATATGTTTAATTTCGTTGAAATAAACTATGCAACTAGCCAACTTTAATTTACTTAAAGCCTATTGTCCAAAATTTTTTACTTAAAAGTTTCTTTGTTTTCTAGTGTTATTAATACCAAATTAGGTATGTACATTAATGTTATTATATGATAGTTTCAAAGTCCAAATGCTGCTTAAGGTAAGCTCTTCCGTCACTATTAAAGTCAAGTTGCTTTTTCCCCCTCCTTTTCTGACCCCAAAACAAAAAAGTCGACAAGTAATTTTAGTGACTGAGTCACAATAGAAAGGTGAGTGAACAAACCTAATCAGTTGATGATGGATTGTTTATTTCATAGCGTAAAGATTCATTTGCTTATTGCGCAGAGCTCTTTTATTTCGAAACCAAATTCCTGAACAATACATGAATGTTCACTGGTTCTACGCCAGTAGTATTCGAATTACTGAAACAGTTAAGACTGTATGTCAGAAGCTGTTTATTCGACCATTCACCTTCAGGATCAGTTGGAGGAAGCACAGCTAGTGATGCATAGGGTCTGGTCCTCCAGGGCTGATCCTCTTTGTCTCGTAGGCACGCTCAGAAGTACCTTTCTCTCTTGCTCTCCCCGGGAACTCGGCTCTACTCTTCCCCGCTGGATGCCTCGTCGGAGTCTTCGCAGCATAACCGAGAACTCGAGCCTCAGAGCTCCAGATCAAGAATGATGTGATCAACAGGAACTGTAAGCAGCATCTCAATTGGGTGCTCATGGTCAGTTCCCAGTTGGTGATCAGTTACTATGTGTGGAAGGCTATATATACACACTGAGTGCGGAAGGCTATACCTCCATGCCATCAGCTAGCTCGCACCCAACTATCGAACCTCGGATACTTGAACTTTTGGATTAATCTTTACGTAGTGCAAAACAGTGTTTGATGTGTGCGACCCTTAATGCTGTTCGGGCACAAATGGAGGACTATTGGATGCTTATTTAGGTAGCCTAATCCTGTAGTTGGAAGTGGTGCTGGAAGCCATCGAGGTAAAGCCTTATCAGTATAATAATTAATTAACAACCTGTGGATCTTCCTTTGGAAGAAGACAATATTAATGGTGCATGCGTGCGTACGTGATTTTTCCTGCAAATCGATCGATGTTTGTTCTGCCAAGGAATCGTCGTAGCATAATTATCAATTTGCAAGAAACATGATAGATTGTGTTCTTTGCTTTATTTGCAAAAGCACGCCGACGACAGTCACATGCATCTTGAAACAGTGCAGCTAGTTAGCGTAAGGAATTGAAGAAAGTTCAAAACTCAGAGGTTACGAGTTGTGCAAGACGAAGGCCTTTTCAGGCCGGCTTTTGTTTGTAGTTTTGGCTTGTAGTTTTCTATCTTTCCCAAGAGACTAAACAACAAATTAAATTTAGGAATTAATGAAAGGACACGCTTGCTTATGTGTATCTTTTCTGCGTCTCGATATTGTGCTGCTGACTTTCGTAAATCTCACTCGTCGTACGTAGATCACCTGCAGCCGGCTGCAATTAATTACCTCATCGTAATGGAGAATTACGTACGTGATATGAACATGCACAAGGAAAAAAGAAGTACATTTAGATCGGTATTTAGCATGACAATTACATGCACGTTGTGTTTGACTATGCACTAAAACTGCAGGCCTCTGATCTTCTAATATATTAAAACGCAGTCCATTGCAGGAATCAATCATGAGATTAACGTTTAGGGTTGATGGATCGAAGAAGTGGTAGTTAAGAGGTCAAGCTTTGATATCGATCAAAAAGAATTACGAGAGCACATCGTTGAATTTCCCTCTTGAACGATACAATGGCGACACTTGGCTCCAGGGCATGGAGTTCAATGTGGATGTCGATCTATATAAGGCGCCTTGCGAATTCCAGTTTTACTCGCACCCTTCCTCTGTTTTGCTCTGTTCTCCATCCTACAACAATGGTGGTCTTGTCCGTTCCAGAACTGGATCGTATCTCGCTCATCAGGGCCCCCAATGCCGCAGCCAGCTTCGAGGCGCTCCCCGTCGTCGATCTCCTGAGTCCCGACGCAGCCGCCACCCTCATCGAGGCCTGCGAGGAGTTCGGATTCTTCAAGCTGACTAACCATGGGATCCCCATTGATCTCATGCGGAGACTGGAGGCAGAGGCCGTGGAGTTCTTCTCTTTGCCTCCGGCCGAGAAGGAGAAGTCAGGGCCTGCCAATCCGTTTGGCTACGGCAACAAAAGGATCGGTTCTAATGGCGACATGGGCTGGGTGGAGTACCTCCTCTTCTCGCTCGCCTCCAAGCCATCCTCTCATGCTTCAGTGAGCAATTCGTTCCGGTAAGGCATGCATGCATTGTGTGCCTGTTTGCTTATTACTACTTAATTCGCTGTCGTTTGTTTGCGACAGCTCTGCTCTGAATGCGTACTTATCGGCGATCAGAGAGCTTGCATCTCGAGTGCTGGAGCTCATGGCGGCGGGCCTGGAACTGGAGCCGAGAGATGCGATAAGCAAGCTAGTGACGGACGAGACGAGCGACGGCATATTTCGGCTCAATAACTACCCTACGTGCCCAGTCCTGCAAGGCCTTAATTGCAGCTTGACCGGCTTCGGGGAGCACACGGATCCCCAAATCATCTCCGTTCTAAGGTCCAACAACTGCGCGGGCTTGCAGATAGCTCTGAAAGATGAGAAATGGGTCTCTGTTCCTCCAGACGAAGACTCTTTCTTCGTCAACGTCGGAGATTCTCTGCAGGTGTTGACGAATGGGAGGTTTAGGAGCGCGAGACACAGAGTGGTGGTCAATGGCTCGGAGTCGAGGATGTCGATGATCTATTTCTTCGGGCCTCCCATGGCGGAGAAGATTGCTCCGATGCGGCAGCTGATGAGAGAGGGGGAGCAGAGCATGTACAAGGAGTTCACGTGGAGCGAGTACAAGAAGGCTGCCTACAAGTCGAGGCTGGCCGATAACAGGCTCAGGTTGTTCGAGAAATCCAAGTGATCGATCGATTTCGACTTCTCCATTTACTTCGATAAAAATCAATGTCGATATTCAAGTGAAGTGAGCAATTTAAAAGCATAATAATTTAGAAAAAAGTTATTTTTGGTGGGCTTTCTTCTTCCAGAGATCACCGAACACCCAAGCTCCCGCCGAATTCCGCCTCCCCTCCTCCTCCCCGGCCAGCGACACCGGGCCCCATTCGCCCGGCTCCGCCAGTGCCTCGGCAGCCGCCTCGGCTGCCTTCCTCCACTGCTCGTTCTGAGTCCTCAGCCGCTTCATCTCGGCTTCCGCCGCCGTTTTCTCCCGTTCGGCCGAGCGCAGCTGATCGGTTAGCAGCTCCGCCTTCGCCGCTCTCTGTTTCAGCTCCTCTTCCGCCGATTTGAGCTTCGCCATCAGCGCCCCCTCCGTCGCAAGTGCTGCGGCGAGGGTAACGGCCATCTCTGCCGCTGCTCTCGCTCGGAAAAACGCAGTTTCTTGTCGGAGAATTCCCACCTCTTTCTCCTTCTCGAGCAGCAAAGCGTTGAGCGCCACCATCGCCTCTTCCTCTTCTTGCTGTTCTGCCACTGCGCATTCGGACTTCCTCGTCGTCTTTCTCTTCTTCCATGAGCTCCGCTGCGGCCACCGGTTGAACTTTGTCCTGTGCAGGACTTAGGGGTGGCGCCGGCCACCGCTGCTACTGGGCGGTGGAGGACGTTGGCCTCGGAGACGGTCTGAAGGCGGAGCGGCGCCCGCTTCGGTAATTCGGTTCTGCTCTGTTTCCTCGAAAAAGATTAGCGAAAGAAAGACGAAAGGATGAATTATGAAACTAAGCAAAGTGGAGGAGTTCGATCGAACTCTGCGTTACCTCGACCTTGACATTGGAGAAGCTCGAGCTCTTGCTCTTGATCTTGCTGACGGCGGCGCCCTGATGCTCCAGAGGCCGAGGGCGACGACTGCGGCCGCGAGGAGGGTGAGGTAGAAGAGCGATTTCGATTGAAGAAGAAGATGCTTGGGTATTTTGGACAATACAGAGATTTTTAATTTTCCTTCCTTACGTAAGGTAAACAAACATGATAAAGGATGGATTTTATTTACCTTCTTTTCTTCTCCCCTAGAGATTTATTTTCCCTATGGATTCCTTTCTTTTCTCTATCCATACTACCAAGTAAACTGGGCCTTAGAGATATAAGACTTTAAAATTTATAACAATTAATTTGTTTTTAGAGCTTAAGAAGTTCATCATATTTTCACCTAAACCTACTAATATAATTAAGCTATATGATCTCTATCACAATCAGAAAACTTGTGTCTGAATCTATTCTTCACTCGAGCCTCGCAGTGATCCTCTTTCTTCCCGTCCTCAATTTCCACTAGAATATCTCCATGGTTGGTGAGCGAGCAAGGAAGACGTACGCATCCGTTTAATTCCCAAGTCAAGATTAGGT
>JBBMKF010000028.1:6124244-6146645 GCA_037834155.1 Curcuma caesia | reverse complement strand
TTGGCGACGAAAGTCTATTTTCGTCGTCATTGGCGATGAATTTAATTTTGTCACGAAATACTCTAAAATTACCATGCGGCCAGGTCCCAAATTGGAGACGAATCCATGAATTCATCACCAATTGGCAATAAATTTAGCGACAAAAATTCATTCATCCCAAATTGGCAACTAAACTATATTCGTCGTCAAATTCATTGTAAATTGACGACGAATACACTATTCGTAGTAAAATTTATCGTTAATTGGTGACGAAAATATATCGTTGTAAAGTTTCATTGGAGAGGACTTTATTTTTTTTTTTGTAGTGTTTCTAAAATATTTTATGTTAATAATTTTTATTGATAATGTAACATTATTCTATAAATATTAAAAGCGATCGTTAAGAGGATGTCTTTTAAAATTATCTAGAATTTTCTACTTAAAATATTGAAAATTAGTTTTCCTAATCGGACGGGATAGTTAATTACTTCGAGAGTGACCGTTATAAAAAATTAATATTTAAAATTATTTAAGTATAATGAAGGTTTAATCTAATATGATCAAATAAATATTTATTTGCAGACAAGTTAGGTTCGTAGATCAAATATGCGAATAATAGTTCAATTATGCATAAACATATGTCAATATGCATGAAATCATTAAGGTTAAAAGGGATCAAAATTAATTTTTAAATTTTAGCTGCAAAAGAAAGATTAATTAAGTAATCAAAAATATTAATTAATTAATTAATCATTTAATCGATATATGACATCATTAATTAATTAAGTTAAAAAATACATGGATCTTTCGTAAAGTGTATCTTAGCTTTATCTATAAAAGAAATCTCACTTTTTCTTAGTTCACTCAACACTCAAGTTGTGATTTTTCTTAAAATTTTCTGTCTCTCCTAAAGAGTTTGAAGCTTTAAAAGTATGTCAAGATTTAAAGTAAATTATTATATCTTAATAGATGATTATCAATCAACTTTGAGTTATTGGACTAGACAATATTATTTTATAGATAAAAAGATCTTGTTTTCATTTAGATCTTACACACTATTATTCACAGAGATATACATACTCAAAGGATCGTATGTTGATCTCTATAGGGATAATTTGATAATCGATAAATTAAGTTGGCGAAGATGATACCAAAAAAGATATATTTATTACTTAAAAAGATGTCTCAATAATTCAAAAGGTAGGTCGAAAGTATAAATGAAATAAAATCCGCATCACCATATCAAGTTCCACTAATTCAAACTATTGATTTATCATTAAACTGACTAATTCGATTCAGACGATTAAATCAACATCGATAATCTCCAACTATATAAAATACCCTCTGCAACTTACCTTGAGCTATTTCAACCAAAATAGCTCCACCTTATTCCAGGGTGATTTTTATATTTATTTTATTTCTTTGTTTTTTTATTTTATATGTTAAAATTTTGTTTATGTTTTTCTTTCTTTTTCTCTTTTTATTTTTCCCCTTCAGTTAGCTATTAACAAATAAAAAGATTAGCTTTTTTAAAATTTTTTATTAAGATTCGTGTTCAAATTTTCTTTTCTTTTTCTTCTTTTGTTTTAATTAGCATATTAAAAAGATTAAAAAAAAAGAAAAAGCGGGAGCTATTTTGACCGCAGCTCCAATTGGGCCTGCTTCCGTAATTATTACGGACATTTTTTTATAATTTTAAAAAACAAAAATCGTTCTTGGATAAAAAGAGCGCGCTTTTAATTTTGGATAAAAGGAGCCTTTACCGAAAGACATGATCTCCTAGATATCATCGTCTCGTCCCTTGATCTTGTAATGAACGATCAGGATCGTCATGATACGACGACTGACGACCAAATGTTCCCCCAGTTTTCTTCTCGATTTGAACTGCGGTTAGCTTAACCATGGTTAGCTGGCGGGTGCTGCGTCACTTCTCCTTCGATCATAATTGAACGGTAGTGATGAGCGAGTGGGACCGCGCCGCCGCTGATAGACGGAGGATCATCGATTCCTTACTCGTTTCTTCGACTTGGCCCTTGCTGAATAGACGCCTTCGTCAATTCCTTTTCCTCCCCCTTTTATCCTTCTCGATTTCTCCTCCAATCCGTTTGCTTTGGTGTGTTCTGCAGGAATTAGTAAGGTACGATGTCGAGACCTGTAGCAATTTTCGTGATTTTTATTGTTTATTTAGTTTATTTTGTTCTCTATTATGTTTCAAGCTTGCGGAGGAGCGATAAATTTGCTGAGGATTGTTTTGGTAGAAGATCAAGGTTTGTTTTCAGACTTTTTTGTTTCTTACGCTGGATTTAGTATCTGCAAAGAGGATCGCTAACTTGGTTTTAAGTTTAGGAATTGAATCGTGAAATATCCAAATTTCACGATGAGCGAAGTTTTTGAAGGCTACGAGCGACAATACTGCGAGATATCGGCAGGTATCTCGCAGAAGTTGACATCTACTGCACTTCTCAGTGGAGGTGGGATGTACGGACCATTTATGTAATCGAGAGTTATTAGTTCATGCTTCTTTGCTGATATTATCTGTCTTCTTGTCGTAGAACAAAAGAATCAAAAGGTATCAGAAATAAAAATTGGTTTGGATGATGCTGAGTCCCTGGTAAGATACGTTTCGTCCTTCTACTGGATTTCTAGGTTTGCCCTTTCTAGTGTCGAAATGCTCTGGACGTCTTGGTTTGCAGATTCGCAAGATGGACCTTGAGGCTAGAAGTCTGCAGCCTAGCGTCAAAGCTGGATTATTGGTGAAGCTGAGGGAATACAAGTCGGACCTGAACAATCTGAAAAGTGAGCTTAAAAAGATTACTACTGTGAACTCTAATCAAGCAGCAAGAGAGGAGCTGCTGGAATCAGGAATGGCTGATACACTTGCGGTACTAGCTCTTTGCTTTTGCTTGATGCTTATTGTTTTACAAGGCAGGCTTGTGTGCATTTTCAGAAATTATTTGTTCTGATTGCTAGTTGATTTATGTGGTTGAATGCTTCTGATTGTTACTTCATTAAGCCCATAATTTTATACCAATATATATATATATTTTTTCTGTACTGTAATTGTAAGTTCAACCAAAACATTGTGTTTTGCTGGCTGCTTATGTGTGTCCTGGACTCGTATGTTTCCTTGATGGTGTTATAATTTGTATGTAAATTCAATTAGCAAGGTTTGCCATGCCTAGTTTTTTCCCCCTATAAACTCCTTTACTGAGTTACTCTCTTCATGGAAAGTAGCATGTTTAGTTCTGTTTAGCAAGAATATTGAATAACCAAGGTGGTATTCTCAGACATTGTGAACTACCCTCATGGAAGTGTAGTTGATATTCAAAGGAAGAGCGATTTTGTTTATCAGTTTTGTACTTTCCATTTGTTTATGAAATGATAAAAACCCATTGTGCTTAAGTGTTCTGATATGACCTTACCCTCTTAATATGGCTTAAATTTAAAAAATGAGAAAAGATGATGTAAGCAATGCAGAAAGAGGAGTTTGAGCCAGCTAGCTCAGATGGTTAGTCACTCGATTGTAGGATGTGGTTTCAAGTCTTTTTGTAGGCACCTAATTTGCATTTGTTGGTTCTTTTGGATGCACATGTTTTGAAACAAAAAAGAAAGAGAAGGAATCATGGCATACAATGTAAACGTTCTAAAACAAGACAAGAGAAAATTTGTCTCATGAATGTTCCAATATAACTATTTCAAAATGTACACGTATTCACCAGAAGTTGAATATTCAAATGATCAAATATTGTACATCATTTGTGTTTGAGCTTGCCATGTTTGTGTCTAGATTAAGCATGAATATGTGACCATATGTTAACTAAAACCCATTGTGCAACAAACTAATATTTTATCTCTTTCCACAATGGTTAATAACTTGGTTTGAAATAATCAGTCTCACTTTTCTTTTCATTGTTTGCTGATCTTGTCTTGTGCTTTATAGAGAGCATCAGTTCACATTTAAAGGTGTGGGCAATGCAGAAAGATCATATTAATTTTAAATCTGTTATTGGAAATACGTTTATACATTAAAATCATGATTTAATTAAATATTTCCAAAATCTCTTTTTTTTTTTGGTTACTTTTGTGCATTTTATGCCTTCAATCATTTTAACTTGAACACCAATGTTGTTTTCTCTTGGTTGATAAATTTCAGTTAACAAGGCAAAAAAAAATTGTGTTTTTACTGAAATAATAATCAGTTGTGTGCTGCAGTTTGCAAACCCACATTGGAAGAGAGAAAGGAGTATAGGAACATGGTAAATTTTGTTAGTAATGAATGCATCAAACAATGTTATACAACCTCTCATATAGGCTTTTAGAACAACTCCATATTCTAATAATTCAAGCAAAATTGACTGAGTTTAGTTGTGACAGTAAATACAATTATGTTTGCAACACTTAGACTATTGGTGATACTTTTTTTTCTCAATAATATCAGCAAAGTGAACCTGTCTTTTTAACCTAAACTATTGTTTTTTTTGGTTGAGCTATTGGAGATTTTTGTTCAGCCATTCTGTGATTCCATCGCATGATTATTAACTTGTCCTTTCTGATAGTTTCTATGTGCATCTCATGGGGAAGGTTATTTTATAGGTCTCTGCTGATCAAAGAGGAAGATTGGCTTTTTCAACAGAGAGATTGAATCAATCTACAGAAAGAATATATGAAAGCAGAAGAACAATGTTGGAAACAGAAGAACTCGGTGTTTCAATTTTGCAAGACCTACATCAACAACGTCAATCTCTGTTGCATGCTCACAACACAGTATGTTCTCATTCTGATAATCCTTGCATTTTCTATGATAGCCCAAAAAGTGAATTACTTTGATAAACAACAGATTGACACTGCAAAATCTAGACATTCTTCTTGCAAGTGAAGATGCTTGACGATTTCACTGCGCTTTGTGAGCATCTTTAAATCCACTATGCAAGGAAGATTGGATGGCCCATCAAAAAGAACTTGAGATTTGGATTGCCAGAGGCATTCAATGCACGGTTTTATAGTCTCACATGACTATGTTACGAGGCTGTGCCTAAGTGACATCATTGATCAAACTCAAACTTATTCCTATTGCCGTGTCTACTTTAGGAGAGGGAGAGGAGCGAGGAAAGGAACGACAATGAGGAAGGGAAGGGGACGAAAGGGAGAGGTGAATCTTCCTTTGTTATTTCTGCTTGAAAAGAGAGGAAAGAAGAGAGAATGAAAGGGGGAAATGACAAAACTAATACTGATATTGTTATTCCCAAGACTTTTATAGTATAAATAATCTTTTCAATCTTTTTCCTCTCTTCTCCTCTTCCACCACTTTTGAAAGGAATTGAAAGTGAGAAAAGATACTCCATAATGTTACTTTCATGTCTTGTCTGTTGTTGTTCTACCAAACTAGGCAAAAGAAGTGACTCTTTTTCCTCTTCCTTTCCCTCTATTTGATCTCTTTTCCTCTCAAGTGGACACAACTTAAATGGTGGTTGCAGGTGCTAGAGTTACTCCCCTCAGCAACTACTCGTTGGTCCTTGGCCTCCCCTTTTGTCAACCTCGGGTTAGAATTATCTCCAGTCAGAATACTGTCTCCATCTTTGGTTATCAGATAAGGGGAGATTGGATGCCCATTTCCTTCTGCATAGACTAATAAACCTCACATGAGAGACTATGAATAGACCAATAGACCTGACATCAGAGACTATGCAGCATCTTTCAACTTTTTCTTCCTCTACTTATTTACAAATCCCACTCCACCCCATCTTACCTTGATTTTCTGTATAAAGTCTCATAAAAACATATATTTTTATCATTTATCTTATGTGTTGTGTATATATAATGTTGTACTTCTCTGACTCTGGGCGGCACAAGAAGCAAGGTGGGGATGAATATAAGATTGTTCTCCACAATATAATCCACCTTGCTCTATTTCATTCCCACTTGAGAAGAACCTTCACTTAGACACCTTAACCCATAGCATAGTATTCCAATCAACCACACCATTGTTTCTCTTCACTTCCATGACCTAGATAAGTGGCACAAACTCTTTCCATTAATAATGAAACACAACAACAAACTCCTTTGCATTGAAGAAATATTGTGCATCAGTGATGGGAGTGTGAACCTTAGTCTTCAGATGCAAAACATTCACCCTGAAGTGAAGATAGTTGGGTGGATAATTCTTTAGAAGAATGTTGCCACTAAGGATTTTTGGTGCTGTCTTAACATTATACCCTGGAACTTCTGCTCACGTCTTCAATGTTGTTGTCTAATGTCCCTCAAGATGTTGCTAATTCTTGGCCTCCCTCTCTCAAAAGAAACTACAAGCAGACCTCTGAAAGTATATGCCTTAACTAGATGCTGTCCAAATTTAATAAATAAATAAATAAAACAATTGACGAAGATAATGCTAATGACTATTTCAATGAGCGATGGCATTTAAAAATCTTGATTTTGTCAGTAGAGTGAGAGTTGGTGTTGCTCCCTTGTGCATAGATACGCTGCCCTCTTAAGTTGACACACAATTGGCTCTAAACAAATTGTTTGCATAGTTGACATAATGGAAATATTCACTAGGGAAAACATTAGCAAGTTATATTATTGTTACTTCTGACTTTGAAGTATGACATCTTAATCACCAATTTTACCCAACATCTAAAGCTTATAAAAAATATGGCTATGACTGCATTCAATTTTTGTTACTTGGAATAATAAACGCATGCTGTTTTAAAATAATAGTAGTTGTGTGTGTGTGTGTTCGTTTTTCTCATCTCATCCCTCATGGTCCTCTAGAGCTTGAAATTCGTCATGGATTGCTTATCACATTTTGACATGGCACTTGTTTTCCTCTAAATTGAATTGGTTTGCAGCTTCACGGCGTGGATGATAATATTGGCAAGAGTAGAAAGATCCTGGCAGTCATGATAAAAAGAATGGACAGAAACAAATGGATAGTTGGCTGCATCATTATTGCTCTGGTTTTGGCAATTCTACTCGTTCTGTATTTTAAGCTCACCCACTAAGAACTGCTAAGAAGACTTCATCACATCGTTCGGCAGCATATTCATGTCTTGCTCATATGCTCTTGTATCTGAATCATCACTTCATACATGTACATTGATATTGATGGATGTATATACTGTGTTAGTTTTCTGTTAATTTGCTGTTTATTCGGCGTGGAAGTTATTAGATTTGACGACGAAACTATTTTGTTCTCAGTTTCAGATCGATATCAAATAGATATGCTGGTAAGGGTCTCCCAAGTCGTAGCCTTCTACAAAACCAGAGCCAGATTCAGATAGCACACGGTCAAAACCTAAAAACAACAATCTTTTTAATGAATAAGGTACGATGAAAGCCTGGAGCAAACTTTAATGGCTTACCAAGTTTCATGTTTCAAGTTGATTGCCTGTAGCAATTTCAATGGAAAACTATTGGATAGCCGTGAGCAACCAAAATTTCAGTCTAACCTAAATTACTGATCCAAACGAATTAATTTAAAATTTTTATTTGGTTAATTTGAAAGTTTATTTTTTTGAAATATTAATTATTTTAGTTAATCAATTTGATTTTAGTTATGAATTTTAAAACTCTGTGGAACCGATTAATTTTTTATTAAACTCATTGAATTTTTATTGAAAAATTCTATTATTTTTTATAAAAAATCTGTTCTATTAAGTTTTTTTTTAATTTTTTTATCCATTTGATTTATTCAACTTTAATTGTAAAAATTGATTGGTTCCGTTGATCGAAAATTTTTTGTAAGTTAGATTTGAGTTTGGGCGATTTGATCTTAATAAATTTGGTTTGAGCGGTTCGATTTTAATCTAATATTAACCCTACCATTTTACTTGTTTATGATTCTTAAAATTAGAAGGGAATAAAAATTCAATTAATTCAAATTAATCTATCAAATCTATTGAATTTAAAAGTTTGATTTGATTATTTTAAAATTTTAATTTTTTTAATATCAATTATTTTAAATAATTCAGTTTTATTTTGATTTAAACCTCTTGATTTGATTAAATCGAATAAATCTATATTATATGGTGTTGATTTTCAAAACGCTACTGTTTGTATTTTTAAAAACAATAGAGATCAGTTTTGGCATTTTTTAAGTTTAATAAATTAAGTTGAATAAGTTTATTTAAATAATGCCAAAACAAATTACATCAAAAACATATCCTAAAATACTCTATTGGACAAGGATAAAAATCAAAAGGAACGTCTATTATCATTTGTATTTTCATTAAATGAATGTTTAAAGTCATTAATGTGAATTGTCCGAAATATTTTTCTTTTATATTTTGGTTCAAAAATTTAGATTTTTGAACTTGGTTTAAGGTATGAATCAAATTTAAGGATTCAGGGATTTGTTGTAAAAATTAGCAACTAACTTCTATACGTTGTAGAAACTACGTATTAATTGATCGATCGTAATCAGATAATATTCATTTAAAATGTAGTGAGTGTTTTGAAGTTCCCTTTATTTGTTTTGCTCTTTGAAATATCATTTTAACTAAATTATCATTCTTAGAAAAACAAAATTAAAATGATATAAAGTTTCCACAAAGTCAATCATGAATAGATAATGTCCATTTTAAATGTAATGAGTGTTATAAAGTCTTCTTTATTTGTTTTGCTCCTTAAAATATTATTTTACTAAGTTATCACTCTCAGAGAAGCAAAATCAAAATGATATAAACTCATTGTTATAACTAATTTCTACACGTTGTAGAAGCTATATGCTAGCTTCTACATGATCGATCGTGATCAAATAATATTCATTTAAAATGTAGTGGGTATCATCAAATCTCATTCATTTGTCTCTTTGAAATATTGTTTTAACCAGGCTATCATTCTCAGAGAAGCAAAATTAAATGATGTAAAGTTATCTTTTACACGTTGTAGAAACTAACAATTAGCTTCTACACGTTGTAGAAGTTTTAAGGTCGATCGTAATCAGATAATGTTCATTTGAAATGTAATAAGTGTCATATAGTCCCCTTCGTTTGTTTTATTTTTTGAAATATTGTTTGAACTAGGTTATCACTAAGTGTCATGTAGTCCCCTTCATTTGTTTTACTCTTTGAAATGTTGTTTGAACTAGGTTATCACTCTAAGAGAAATAAAATTAAAATAATATAAAGTCATTATTATAGAAGCTAGCAACTAGTTTTTTATATGGTGTAGAAGTTACCTGCTAACTTCTACACCGTGCTCATATATTCAGATAATGTTCAAAAGATATATACTCGTCAGAAAATAATATCATAAAAATATGATACTAGTTAACTCATTATCTTGTTTCAAAGATAGATTTTTTTGTTATAAATTTTGATGAGATCAGTTTTAAAGAATGATTATATTTTATTATTAATGTATTCTTAGATGAGTTAAACTAGTACCATATTTTTATGATGTTATTTTTGTTGGTCACCAGAAGCTTAAGTTGTATCATATATTTTAGCAATTTTCTCTAAAAATTATCTATCATGCAATATCTATATTGAAAATTATGACAAATATATACTGTAGTTGGGGATTGAATCGTAGGTACCTGAGTGACAATCTGGATGTCCTACCGTGACACTATTGCTCCGAGGACAATGGAGGGATATATGTGCATCCCAACTATTTGATCTTCCTTATCACTCGAAAGTATAAATTTCATTATTTTAATCTCTCTATTTATTATTTTTCTTAACCCTTAGGAGAAAGGAAATATACTTTTAATTGGCAAGAGTATTAAAAATTCAGAATTTTTAAAATCATAATCCATCCAATCTTTTCATATAACTAATATATATCACATATATTAAAAAAATGATAAATCCCAGTTAGTCGCATTGACTCAATCTCTGGAGGTGACCAGCCCGACCCCACGGAAGTTTTCCATCAGCCATCAGGGTAAATCGGGAAGCGCACGCAGCGACCAACCCAGATGCCTAACATCCTTTGATTGCGATCTCCATTTAGAGAAATTTTTTTGTAAATACACTGTAGCTGGGGATCGAACCGCGGGTGCCTAGATGACAATCTGAATATCCTACCGCGGTACCATGGCCCCGGGGACCACATATATAGAATATATAGGACAGTGATGGACATGTGATATTGGAGAAGATGTTATTTCTATCCAATTTAATTTATTTTCATATACATGTCAATATGATATAAATATCATTCACTTCTTTTTGAAGGAGTGTTTGACGTGAATGGTGGAGGGAATAAAATCTCTTCCATAATTCAATTATTATTTCCTTTTGGTTCAAATGTTCATCCAATAAACATTAAAAAGGTAAATATTAATAAGTCAAAATTTATTAAAGTGGAATGAATATAATTTTATGATCTTTATCGTAAAATAATATCTAATAAAATTCATGAACGGGAGAAAATATAACTTTTTGTATAAAATTATAAAAGAAAACATTTTTCATTTATAATTTCTTTAGCGGATGTGTTGTAATTTAAAATTCAATAATTTTAAGTTAATAAATTTAATACTTTTATCATAAATGTTCAATGTAACTCAGAGATGACAACCTATAATCTCAAACTTCAATGATATTGATTAAATTAAACTTTTTAATTAGTATGTCAAAATCTTTGATTCCAAAGTTACTCCATTATAAATTTGGAATGACACTCTCAAAATTATGGATATAAAATTATTCAAGAGTAATGAATAGTCTATATAGTTATTATATATAAATTGATCCTCCATAAACAATTCATAACCAAAGTTAGGTAATTTTCGCTAACCTCTTTAAATTATATATTTTTCCTTAAGTTCCATTTGTTGATGTAATCACTTCCACTAAAATTATATTTTTGATAGTTGATATCAGTGACGCTTGGAATAAAATGAAAAGAAACTTTACTTATGTATCAAGTGTACAGGAAATTTTCATAGGTAAAAGGTTAGATGCAAAGTAAAGAGAAGTCTAAGAAGGTCATGGATCAGATTCTTGACAAGAAGAAGTCCAAGAAAGTTGAGAATCAGATTCTTAGCAAGAGGAAGTCTTTATAGGTCAGATGTAAAGGAAGTGAAGTCCAAAAAGGTCGATGATAAGATTCTTGGCAAGAGAAGAAAAACTTGAGCAGATCATGGGATCAGATGCGTAGGTAGATGAAGACTTGAGGGCAAGGATGCATCAAAAGTCCAAAAAATAGGAGATTCATCTGGCATGAGATAAAAGGGACACGTGAGTAGAAAATTCTTAGGTGAATTCGGTCATTAGAATAATCGAAAACTACCATCGGTCGATTGATCATGATATTCATTCGATTGATAGTGGTACAAGTTGAATGAAAGTGAATTATCAATCGACTGATAATCTAGAAAGACCTCTGTTCAGCTTTGATTTTGCGTATCACTTAACTGATTCTTATATCCCTTAGACCCTCTCCTTTATCATCAAGTTGTCTTGGTGTGACACATTGAGGCGCCTTATATAGATGCTTCTGGACGTCGAGATCCCTTTCTGGGCGTCCCAAAATGATCCTATTTTGATTTGATTTCATTGGTCTATCGGGGTCGATTCTTCTTGATCTGGGCGCTTGGACCATCCAAACGCGCATGAACCATCCGAGCGCTTAGAGTAACATTCGGGCACCTGGATCTAGTCAACTCAAGTTTGACCTGAGTTAATCCTGGGTTTGATTCGGCTGCTTCTGTTTGCTTCTTTTATGCTTCTTCAGTCTTGCTTTTAGCTCCTAGTTTCTGTAAGATAAGCATACAAACACGTAAGTAACCTAAGTCTTACATGTAATCTGTCTGACTTGCTAGGCTTACCTGAGTCTTACCCTATAGGTCTAACCTATTAAATTTATCCGTGTCTAACTTCCAATTAGAACTAGTCACTTTCATAGGTAGACTTCCCACCTGTTAAACATCTGATCACCTTTGATCTATTTGGATTTTTCTTTACCTAACCTCCAGTTAGGACTAGTCACTCGGTAGACTTATCACTTGCCAAACATTCGGTCACCCCTTGATTTATTTGTACTTTCCTTGCCTAATCTCCAATCAGGACTTCCTGCCCAGCTTCACTCACCAGGTCTTCCTTGCTTAGCCTCCAACCAGGACTTCCTCTACCTAACCTCCAACTAGGACTTCTCCTACCTAGTCTCCAACTAGGACTTCTCCTTGCCTAGTCAACCTTATTAGGATTTCTTTACTAGTCTTCTAGTTAAATTGACCTGATTAAACTTTACTCACATCTAAATATTAGGTCATATTTGGATCAACTCTTGATCAAACATCGAAACCCTAGAGGTAGATTAATGCTCCCTGCACCAACACAATTGCCCTCTTCCCACAACTCTCGAACCCTTGTCTCTCCTTTTCTGCCTACGACTCATACTCTGACAAATCGTGCTTTATCTCCGACCACTCATACCCTCTGGCCTCATTTTACTGGCAATAAAGGTTGTTGGATGATGACGCAACTCCAGTGATTCTTTTTGACTAATCATCGTTTATCTCTTTATGACAAACCCTAAACTATTCATTCCTAATCCTAATTTCTCTCTTTTTGATGTTTCTAGGGTTTGGCATCCCCTTTGTCTTGGTGTGGCACATTGAAGCTCCTTATATAGACGCTTCTGAACGCCCATATTCCTTTCTGAGCGCCTTGAAATGATTCTATTTTGATCCGATTTTGTCAGTTTATCGGGGTCGATTCTTTCTGATTTGGGCGCCTGGACCATCTAGGGGCGCATGAACTATCCGGGCGTCTGGATCTAGTCAACTCAGGTTTGACCTGAGTTAATCCTAGGTATGATTCGACTGTTTCTGTTTGTTTCTTTTATGCTTCTTCAATCTTGTTTCCAGCTCCTGGTTCATGCAAGATAAGTATACAAACACGCAAGCAACCTAAGCCTTATCTGTAATCTGGCTGACTTGCTAGGCTTACCTAAGCCTTACCCTATAGGTCTAACCTATTAAACTTACCCGTGCCTAACTTTCAATTAGAAGTAGTCATTTCCATAGGTAGACTTCCCACCTATCAAACATCCGATTACCCTTGATCTGTTTGGACTTTTCTTTGCCTAACCTCCCGTTAGGACTAGTCACTCAGTAGACTTATCACCTGCCAAACATCCGATCACCCTTGATTTATTTGGAATTAGGACTTCTTGCCCAACTTCACTCACTAGAACTTTCTATCCAACTTCACTCACCAGGTTTTCCTTACCTAGCCTTCAGTCAAGACTTCCTCTACCTAGCCTCCAGTTAGGATTTCTCCTACCTAGCCTCTAATCAGGACTTCTCCTTGTCTGATTAACCTGACTAGGACTTCTTTGCTAGTCTTCTGGTTAAATTGACCTAACTAGACTTTACTTGCATCTAAATATTAGGTTATGTTTGGATCAACGGTCAAACATCGAAATCCTAGAAGCAGATTAGCGCTTCCTACACCAAACGATTGTCCTCTTCCCGCAACTCTTGAACCTTGTCTCTCCTTTTCTGCCTACTACTCATGCTCCGACAACTTGTGCTCCATCTCCGACCACTCAGACCCTCTGGCCTCATTTTACTAACAATAAAGGTCGTTGACTGGTGATGCAACTCCAGCGGTTCTTTTTAACTAATCATCATCTATCTCTTCATGACAAACCCTAAACCATTCATTCTTAACCCTAATTTCTCTATTTTGATTTTTCTAGGGTTTGGTATCCCCCTGCGGCTTCTCTAGTTAATACATGGTTCAGCGTCTCCTGTCAACATGTGTGCATAGTTCCGATCCTACACTCTCAACAACGATAGCTCCTAAGTAAAATTCTTGCCCTTATCTAAATTTTATCTCATGTTGATTCACATTTATTTCTATAATCAAATTATTGATGCATTCATGCATCCATATAAAAACAAAAATAGGCATATTGAGGCTAGTCAAGGTCCTTCTAGGACCTCATCTAAGGGAAAGAGCCATAGTGAGTGACCTAACTCATTTAAGATCATCCTGCTTGATATTTGCTTAAAAATTCTTTCGTGAACAATGTCGAGATATTTTAGATATTGTCATACATTATAAATTGGGAACACTAATGTTTTGTGACAGTTTTATGCATCTAGATTTAGTAGTAAAGTTTTATAATAACCTACATCTTGTTAGTGATGGTTCTGTGTATTGAACTCACGTAAGCCAAATGTGATCTTGATTTCACCCCAACCTTTTAGCGCTCATTTCTAGGTTATCGTCCGATCGACAACAATTTTGTATTTTATCCAAATTATAGAGAGCCTCTTCCAGAGCCTTTTGAGCATTTAACTATAGATTTCATGTTCAAGCATTTTTTTTCATCGAGTTAGACTGTTGAATAAGAGAATTTTCTCTGCTCAAGACCTCTCATGTAAGATACGAGAAAATTGTAGGGGGTTATTTGTAAATAAATTAACCCTAATTGTTGAGGTTTAAGGGGGATTAATGAGCCCATTTAAGAGGTTAATTAAACCAGCCTTAAAGCTCAATTAAGCAACCTAATTACAGCCCAATAGTCAGCCCATTTGGTATTGGATTTGGGTTTGGGTTGGGTTAAACCCGTTAACCCGTTAGGAATCCTTTAAACTCGCGATCGCGATCACTGTACTGTCTGAATTCGTGATTTTCTCCCATGAAATCCCAATCGCTCCTCTGTTCTTCACTTCTCTGGCTTCTCTATTTCTCCGATCGCGCAACCGTGCTTCTCGTTGACACTGAAGTGAACTGCCGACGACTAGAGCTTCGACCGACAAGCCCTAGACGCTTGCTAGGTGGCTGCGTGTCATTCAGGTGGAGGCAAATCAAGCGACGCGAGCAAGGGGAGTCAGAGTTGAGGGGACGCGAACAAAGATATTTTGAGCCATTCATATTAAATCGGATGCCCATTTAACGTTATTTAGAAATGAAACGTCTATATAATGAAAATGTAAATGATGGACGTCCTTTTGATTTATTATCTTTTGGATAAAACGAACCAACCGAACTAATTTTATTAAAACTGAATTAGCTAAATTAATTTAGAATTAATTAAATAGATTGAATTTTACTATTAAAGTCGAATAAATTAAACTAATAAAAAATTAATTAATCCATCAACCCAATTAATTACCTTTTTTATAAAAAATAAAAAAAACATTAATTTTTTTATAAAAATTTAATCAGTTTATTAAAAAATACATATTTATTATTATTATTAAAAAAAATTTTTTAAATTCATAACTAAATTGAAATAATCGATTTTTTTAAAAAGAAATTCAAATTGACCGACCGAATTAAACCGAATTTTGCTCACCCAAATAAAAACGTGGGTCCGGCTTGAAAGCCCTCTTCATCTCGGTGGTGTCCTGCAATTCTGCCCTAATCGTGAGGAGGAAGAAGAGTAAGAGGAGAGTTAGGGTTGTTGCAGAGAGAACATCGACGAGTGATCGAAGTACGCTTTGAGGTGGTGAAAGAGTAAGAATAGCCATGGGAGCCCCGAAGCAGAAGTGGACAGCGGAGGAGGAGGAGGCGCTGCGAGCTGGCGTGGATAAACACGGTGCCGGGAAATGGAGGACCATCCAAAAGGATCCCGAGTTCAGCCGATGCCTGTCCACCCGATCGAACATCGACCTCAAGGTCTGCTTCAACTTTCTTGGCTATTTAGTTTGGTTTCGGCTTAGTTGGTTTGTCTCGATTTCTTTTCTCCATTGTATGCAGTTTTCTTGGTATAGTGTTTGTTGATGGTATTTTGATCTTTTTTTCTGATTCTCGAGCTGAAATAGGTAATGCAGGGGGGAAAACTCACTACAGGCAGCAAATAATATGTTTTCAGTGTTTAGGATTCAACATCTTTTTTTTATCAATATATTTGTAAGTTCGGCTTTTCTATAGGTTTATTCAGCCAAAAAATTAGGCTGTATTCCAGGGATATTTGGGTCTTGCTATCTGGACATCTTCCCACCTTTGTTGTATCTTTCGAGCATTGCTAATGGATACTTAAAACATCTTTAAATCTATTTTGAATAACTTGATGATTTGACCTTGTAGATTTACAAGGTTTTGGTGATTGGACCTTTAGCTATATATTTGATGATAAAAAATAAACAAAATTAGGAAACAAAAACTAATTTTGTCCAATAACTTTTTTCCTTGGCTGCACTTTGCTCTAAGATATAAACTATGGAGGAAAACCTAAATTAAAACCTAAAACTAAATTCTACACTATAGATTTGTTTTAGGAGTTCCTTGGTTTCCAATCAAATGTGCAATTGGACATAATGTTTGAATAACAATATTAGTCCGAACTTTAATTTGCCAAGGTACCGTTTGTCAGATTGTGATTAAATCGGAATCAGAAAATAAAAAAAATAAAAAAAATCATATATGAGATTACAATAGATGTTCTAAAACCTTAAAAAGATATCTATTACATGTCATTATATGTTGAATTATTATAATACAATACACAAACAATGCCACATTTATTTGTATAAATATTAATCAATAATAAAAATAGATTATAACCAGCAATAAATTCATATTTTAGTTTAGGTTACCAAATAACAATAAATTGTATCTATATATTTTTAACTAAAAGTGTACTATTTAATATTTAATATTATAGGGATTAATTGGGTCCCTACCTAGGTTATAGTTGAAGGAAATGTGATTTCATGATTGTTATTAACGATTGAGACTATTGTATTCTCTCTCAATCCCTAATAACCCCTCTCTAAATCCACAATAACCCCACTTAATAATGTTGAGTAAGGTAAAAGATGAATAAGACATTGAATCTAATGAGTCACGACAAGGGTGAATGAGTAATCTTTGATCTTGCAACGAATTTCTAGTTGTTCAATAAATTTTACAGGGATAAGAAAACTCTCTTTCCTTCCTATGCGAGATATCTAAGAATTCAGTTGGGATAAAAGGGAAGGCTAGATGGTTTTTTTTTAAAAAAAAAAGTTACGTCAATTTGATCAAATCTTAACTATTTTCATTCATTTTCGCTCAATATTTGATGAAATTTCAGTGAATTCCATCAATTTTCTATTGTAATCTAATAGATGGCTACCTTCATTGATTTTTTTTCCTAAACTTCTCTCCAATCTTTGTAAAAAAATCAAATCATCGATGTTGATACTGATCCAACTCGGACGATTTGTATCGTTATTGGACAATTTTGCCAACTATGGTTTGAACAATACTGAAGTAATTATGATCTCTAAAATGACTGTTTTTGTTTATATTCCCTAGATATATGTTATGATCCCCACCACTTGTGTGCCATATTAGTTCAAGTCCTTTCCTCTCACACTCGTTGCAGTGGTGAAATTTGTACCGATTGATTTTCCTTCCATGGGTGAATCTAGTTTCCCCTAGTGAAGTTGTGATCAAGGATAAATTTCCAATCCTTTCATTCATGTAATGGAATCACAATAGTTGGAGTGCTTTTTCTATCCTCATGTGCTTGCTACAGTTAACATTTGTACTGACAGATTTTTCTTCCATGCGTGCATTTAGTTTACCTTGATAAATTTGTAATCAGGTATAAGTTTATCATCTTATAAACTTTTCATTTTGTATGTACTTTTTTTTTCTTTTGGAAGAAAGATAGTCAACTATTTCATCAAACCATTTTACATGTACTTTTATGTATGATATTTTTTTAGATTTTCCCATTTATCATTGTAGTTATATTTGATTCACTAGATATGTAATTAGGACAAATGGAGAAATATGAGCATTAGTGCTAGTGGCCAAGGTTCTAGGGAGAAGATGAGAACGCCAAAGCCAAAGGTTGCACCATCCATTCCAGTATCCAACTCCCCGAGCATCGCTCCCGCTCCCTTCCCACATAAAGATGCAGCACATACGACTGCAGATGTTACAAAAAACTCACAGGATGGAAAAATTCCTCCCCGGTACAGAATATGATCTTTGGTTGACAATGGTTTTTTGCTACTGTTATCCTTTTGAATTTTCCATTACAATTTTGTTTCTCTTGGGTCTAAGTTTTTTTTTCCAATCATGATCTAGTATTTCTTCCTGGATTATTTTTTCAATCTAAAAAAATTACTTTCTTTAGAGTATGAGGCTTGCATTGTCACAAGTTCTAAAATTCTATACGGCAATATGATGATTTATCTTGATTGAGAAGAAGCTTTGTTTGGTATGCTTGAATTAGTATATAATAAAGAGGGGTCATGTGTTAACCTGTCCTTGAAATGATACGAAATAATACATATCATGGTGATGCTTCAATTTTGTTAACTCATTTCTGAGATAAGATACTTAGATCTGCCTAGGTGCTGCTTAATCAAATTCACAAATATGGACGTAATTTTTTCCTGTTGTATTTTCTTCTTTGATTTTTTTTCCCCATGGGGGAAATGTGTACCATATCCTCTGTTTTTTGGACTCTTCAACTACCATCTCCCTACACATCCAACCTAACATCCTATCGATCATATGTAAAAAATGTCTAAAATAGTTGGGTGGTGTGGAACAAACCACACTCACATTGTATACTCGTGCCAAATCTGATTAACATAGTCTATTTCTAACTGATTTTTGGTTGATATTTTAGGATGAATAACCTCTATGTTCTACCTTCTTTCTTGATTTTCCAATTCTGTTATGGATGAATCTGAATTTGGATGACTTTTGTGAGCTTAAGATGGTTCATGAATGTTAAATGTCTTCTTTTCTCATTCTGCTTATGCGATATTAACTATGGACTCTCCACACTTTGTCTCTTTTATAGAAGAATTTTCTTATATCAATCATTTGTTTGTTGTTTGTTAGATACACTGCTTTAATAATTGAAGCAATTACATCAATGCAAGAACCGAACGGAGTGGAAATTGGTGCTATCTTCAGTTTTATAGAGGTTTGCTATTAGAATTTTGGTTGTTTTGGATGAATTTGGTTAAACTGAAAAAAATGTCCCTTTTCTATTTTTGGTTTTCCAAGACTGGAAGATCCATACTCTTAACCCATTTTTGTGTGGTTGGAATTTTAGATATATGCCAATGGCATTTCAAAGTATGCTTAGGATTTCATATGTTTGATTTACATGGTTAGTTTTTAATAAATATTTTAATCTCTATATCATCATCTGTATAGAGAATATTTGGCCTTACCTAACTATGATATTTATTGAAGCAGAATCTAAATGAGGAGACATTGTGTAGTTTTGCATCTATGTTCATATGTGGGCATTGCAAGTTTTTCTATGTTTATCTTTCCTTTGCTATCATCTAGTTGATCTCAACTTCATATTTGGTCATCTTTGTTGTTGACTTGTTGGTAATGTTCGTTTTTTGGCTTCTGGTGTTGTTCAAAGCACAGAAAACTAAAATATGGTGTTAAATAAAATTGCTTATCCAATAGTTCTCCTGACATTTTGGGATGTTTTTCAATTAATCCTTGCATTATTTAAAACCACTGTGAAGAATATCAGACCATATTTGCTAAAAGTTATTCCACTGGAGTCGTGTATTATGGAATGTTTTGATGCTAGTATCTTATGAAACTCATTACCCCTATAGGCTTGTATCTTTTGACCATACATAATTTTTGCAATAGTTAAGGATTGTTGATTCCTATGTTTTTTATGCAGCAAAGACAAGAAGTGGCACAAAACTTCCGCAGGGTGCTTAGTTCCAAGTTAAGACGGCTTGTTGCACAGAACAAAATAGAAAGGGTAGCACCTCTTTAACCTCACCCTCAAATGGTTGATTTTTTTTTGCGTTACTTTTGACATGTGTTTATCTTTGTTATCATACTTCGTGTTTTTTGAAGGAATACCATTCTTTTTTAATGTCAAATGAATATGTTATGAACGATTGGATATGGATTCTTACATACCTTTGTTTCAATTTGAGATACCTTAATGATCAGAAATAAATGTTTTGGGGCCACTGAAATGCAACACGTAAGTGGCATGCATTACTTTTTTCATATGTAGCATTTAGTAGTTGTTAGATCTGTTAGAATGAGAACTTATTTCTTAGATTTATTGGATAAAACAAAGAAATATTGTTTTTGTTCTAGTATTAATCATCTTTGTTCTTTGTTGGCTTATCATGTCATAGGTTCAAAACGGATACAGGCTGAAAGATTCATCATTTGCAACAAAAACTCCTATTCCCAAACCCAAAGAACCAGTAAATCGCTCTAGGGTATCTCAGAATTCCAGTTCATCAAAATCCATGGACCTTATAGAGGAAGCTGCAATAACTGCCGCTTATAAAATAGCAGATTCTGAAGCCAAATCATTTTTAGCCTCCGAAGCTGTCAAAGAGGCAGAGAAGATTGCACAGATGGCTGAAGAGACTGATGCACTATTGCTACTAGCCAAAGAGATCTTCCAGAGATGTAACTTTATATAATTTATATTTCATTAATTGTGTTTTCCTCAGGTTTCCTTTTGTACTAAATGTCCAATTGATCATTTGATGCTACAGGTTCGAGAGGTGAGATCGTCACTATTTCTTAAGCAACATGAGTGAAAAAGGACGGTATCTCCCAGTTCACCAGGGATCATTGGCTATTGAACTGCTCTGTTGTAGTGTAGCTTGAAAGCTGAAAGCTATGGCTATTGTTTTAAATTGTAACTAGTAAATAAACATGAATCCTGGACTGCTCATTGTATATAAACGAACTTGTTCATCCAATTTTCACTAGCACTGCACAGGGTGAAACAAGAAATTTCAAATCCTAGTTTGAGCCAAGTTACATTGATTTTGTATGCTCTCTGAGTTCCCCATCAGCCTGCATGATGGCAACTTGCCTTGGTGTGCAAAAATGGTATTCGATCCATTGTTACTGCGAACAATCTCGGATAGCTTTGAGTCATGAATTTGGTGATTCATAAACAAATCTGAATGGAAATATGATTTTTCAGGATAGTTAACGCTGACCTGTATGGGTTCCACTCTCACATCAATGGCTTTGTCTAATCTAATCGAACGCCACTATCTGTTGACGCCACTATCTGTTGCTTCTCTTATAATAATTCACGCACGCCTCTCCTTTCTCCTTTCTCCTTTCTAGACGTGTGATGAACTCGGAAGCCTGGAATTTCCTGCAGTGGCAGTGCTGCTCCACCTCCATTTCCAAAGACGAATCATCAAGATCGGCATGCACATGTTTGTACACGCTCCCACCATACTTTACGACGACGCTCACTGTCCACAAATTTCAATTTATTCTACTTTTACCAGAAAAAAGTGGAAAAAAGATAGAAAGATAAAATGGCATCAAGTTCGTTGCAATCACAGTAGGCAAAACCCACTGCGTCGTGCCCTTCGCGAGTAACAATTGCACGAACTCAGTCAGTCAGTTATTGAAGTCAATTATTCTACTTTCTTATTTCAAGTTGATACTTTTTGGAGAAGGCTCCTCTTTGAAAATTTAATCTGATTTAATGGCTGTAAAATTAATGTTTATAGCAACATCGTAAAAACTCCTTCATAGATCATAGTAATTTTATTTATGAAAAATCAATATGTATGATATATATTACTCTTTCGATCATTGTTTTTTAATTCAGCTCAGATGGTCTTATCGGTAAAACAAAACTTAGGTGGAGGTTCCTGCACTCTGCGAAAAATATTAATTTCATGAAGGGCCTGTCAATAAAAGGTTTCGGTAATTTATGGATAATTTAAGTTATTATCTCATATACACTGATTTTCTATATCATACATCAAATCTTATGACTTTTAAAGATTTCTAAAAATTTTAAAATTATAAAACATGATATAGAAAAAAAAAATCATAATATATGATATAAAAAATTATTGTATATGTCCACAGAATTTGCGAATCTAGCAAAGCGAAAACATTGTTATGTCCACATAAACAGTAATATATATAATGTAAATTTCTACAGTATTAGTAAAATTTAACTTTACATATAATGAAAATGAAGGACTAATAGCCCCACCCAGGTTTTGAGCCGAGCATTCCTCATAATAAATTTTCCCATCAATGTAGATATAGTCAATGCTTTCTGCACCAGATTCCACCGAAAGTGTGCAGCAGACTGGTCTCCGACCACTATCAACAGTCGATGTCCTGCCTAAATGTTAGACCTTTTTTGCAAAAACATTTGATATATAGAAAGAGAAAGAACAGACAACTTTTTTCCTTTTTCTTTTTAGGAAAAGCTGAATACATTTTAACATATATAATCATACTTCTAAAATAAAGTTATGAAAATAATTCTCTATGGAGTGTCATCAGTGGATGGATTGACTCTAGATGCATATGCTATCTGTTAAAATTAGTTTTTAGTGTTAATTCGGATTGAGTTGGATTCGAATTGGACTCAAGTCAACTCAGATTGTGTGAGACTCGAGTTGGACTCAAGTCACACAAGTCAAATTCGAATTTGATTAAAAGGTTATCATGCATGAGATGCATGATCATTAAAAAGCTGCATGATCTTCCTTAAAAG
>JBBMKF010000028.1:6094538-6107618 GCA_037834155.1 Curcuma caesia | reverse complement strand
AATTCATTCTGCGTCATTGTAACGATGTCCTCCTGGTTCCTTTCCTCGACGGGGTCATGGTTGCGGGCAGTGCGTCTGGTGTTAACCATCGTGGCGTCTAGCTTAGAATTCCCACAGACGGCGCCAAAATGTTCCGGTTGGATGCCGTTGACGGTCAAGCCACCAGTCAATGATATGTCACCCCAGCCTTTGTTGGTCCCGCCGACGAGAAGAATCTGAGAAAGAAGAGAACTGAACGAGCGGATTAGTAAGGCGCCAGGGATTCTCGGCGGGGCCACTCCGACGCTCAAGTCAGAAGAGGACAAGAATAAGTAGTATGTATGTCCGTGTAAAGAATTCTAGAGCTTTTTTCATACCTGTGGGATTTATATAATAGCAAAGGGAGCGTGATCTTCGGAGATTAACGCATATGATTAGCTGTTAATGCGCCATTAATCCGGTATTAAAGGCATGACTTTTGACGGTTTCCAAACATCCAATGGTCTAGCAGGGTTGATTATCTTCATTTGACAGTTGTGCGTATAAGTGTGCGGGATTTTTGGGGACCAAGTTTGGGAACTTGGTCACCGTCCTTATTCTTTTGAATGAGCTGATAAGTTTGAGCCAAGGAAAAGGGTCAGCCTATTTGCCCGTTGATGGTCGACCTGATGTGTAAGGTCGGAAGACATGTGGCCGAACTGTATGAATAGTCGAGCTGTGAGAGCATGTGGGCGAGTTGTATGAATGGCCAAACTGTGAGAGTATATGGCCGAGCTGTACGAATGGTCGAGCTAAACTGGTTGAGCTGAACTGAACGTGTGGCTGAGCTGACTGAGAATTGCATATGTAGGTCTTCGAATAAGTCATATTTTCTTTTAGCTTTTGACTAAATAGATCAGCTTAATCTTTTATCATATATGTCACGTAGGAGCAGTATGACTCCACCACATCAGTTAGAACAGCAACTAAGGCTTCCTTTTTCTCTTAGCTGGTGGTCTGGTGAGCTCTGGTAAACTCTGACAAGTTCCGCCGGTGCTGCCAAGAAGTAGGGACAACAGTGAAGGTGAAACAAGGGCTGGTGGCGGGAGAAAATGCAATAGCTAGAGCTGCTACTGTTGGCCATGAAAATAACGAAAGAAAAGGACAAAGGAAGGTTGCTGCTGTTTTGGAGAAGAGGAGAAGGAGATTTGCACACTCTTCTTCTGTAAAAAGGTGGAATCCGTCACCTTAGCATCTCCACACGATCGGTTCCATGATCATCTGTGAGAAGATAAATCGAGAAACTGTAGTTGGTCACAACGCAAGAGGATATTGCCTGACTTCGTCAGGATTCGAACTCTTGCCCTCTTCTACAACTCTGCTGTGTCGTAACCAATTCAGCTATACTCCGGGGGTGAGATTTGCACACTCTTGCCATTGGAGAAGAGAAGGAGGAGAGAAAAAATGGGGGAGAAGGGAAAGACGAAGGGAGGAGGGATGGTGGAGGCATGGTGGTTGTGGTAGTGGGGTTTTTTTTTTTAATACATAACAGGTAGTCATAAGGAATTTAATTTAGTCAGTGCAAGGTGTCCAGATATTGCTGATCGTTTTTAATTAAGATTTGATTTTCACATAATCAACTTAGTACATATAAGAATTATTTCAGTTTGTGACATCCTTTACTTGGAAGAGTATCTCTTCTAATGTCTTCTTCGTGTAGGATTCTCTTCTAATATTGGAATGATTGTCTTACATTGGACGAGAGTTTTTTTTTTCCTTGTAGCTTTAAATCATAATCTATACATCTCAATTGACAATTGGAGATTGGACTATCATACTTGGTATTGGAATATATGCAAGTAAAGGTACAAAAGTAGAACTCAGAGCTCTGATTTGAGCTAGATTTGATTAATGACTATATGATGTGTTGGAGTTATAGTAGTTGGAAGATTGTGATTACCATTGAAGTTATGGGGGGTATGTTGCCTTGACATGCTATTTTCAATAAAAAAAAAATTTATGTAGATTGGATATTCTATCTCGATCAAAAATCTATTTGATTCAATAAAACTTATGACAAAAAGAGCGCTTCGTAGCATGATCCAAATATTATAATAGGGAAACAGACTTTGGGACAAATTGATGTGAAATATAAATTATCCTAAATCAAAAGAGAGTTTGATTAGGCTCAAGACGGAGCTAAGATCTTGGTTCGGCGTAAACAACAATATAATTAATAAAGTAAAAATATAAAATATTATAATCATAAAGCACCATAAAATAATTACTTTATAATTATTTTTTAATCTTCATATTTTAAAAGTTTTGTATAATAATTTTATTATCAATAATTAAAAATATATCTTTTCCTACATAAATAACAATATTATCATTCATCCAATCATTTTCTATTCGATTGCACAATCCATCTTTCACAATTCTAATGGCACAAAAATACTCTCTCTATTATCTCAGTCATAATTAGGGATGCAAATGAATTGAGTCGAGCCAAATAATATAAACATATTAATATTTAAGTTTGAACTCAAAAAATATATATGATATTCAAATTTGATTCAAAACTCAAAAATATAAATAATTTTGACTCGAATTCGGTTCAAAATAAAATTCGAACTCAAGTTCAGTTTGAATTGTTCAAACCTTGATTCAAGCATAACAGAATTATAGTTTGAAATGATTTAAATTTGAGTACGATTCGAATTATTTGAACTTTAATTTGAACATATTTAAATTAAAATTATATAAAATAATCACATTTCAATTCAAGTTCGGCTCGCGAGCAACTCATAAACAATCGAACAAAATATTATGGGTTACAATCGAACAAAATATCATGAGTTCGAATTCGGCTTAAAAAATTATCGAACATGTTCGAGTTTGCTCGAATTTGATAATTTCAAATACAAATCAAATATTTTCATGATGACTTGAAAAACTCATAAATAGACTCGATTCATATGCACCTCTAGTTGCAACTGGTAGAATTAATATCAATATTAAAAACTTATAAATAATCATTAGGTACATCATATTTTTCTTTATTTGTCAAGTCTTTTAATCCTTGAAATGCTTTGTTAGAACGTTGGGTGTACTAGGAAATGCTTTTGCTCTTCCCTTTATGATTGTTCTTTTTAAAAATTTAATCATGCTCTTCCACATGATGTTATTGATGAAGTTTCCAAGGTATGTATGTCTATCTACCTCAAATATCTTATAGTGCCTTGACCTTGAGAATTGGGTTAGTCTTAAAAAGAGTGAATTTTTACTTATACAATTGAATGCAGGTGGCATTGGAGTTTATCTAGTGTAATCTTGAGGATGTGCTTAGAAGAATAATAACTTGGCCTCATCATCTACATGATTTTAATATTTCAATGAAATATTATTAATTTTATATATTTATTATGTTATTATAATTTTAAATAAATATGATATATATTTAAAAATGACAATAAGCGAAGACTTCTATTAGATACTTATAAAATGATACTTTATTTGTTTCTCATTTGATATGATAATCAATCTTTTAAATTATATTTATTCACTTTATATTTTTATTATTTTATTTTATTTATACAAATATATATATTTTATTTATATGTGATAGATATTTAAATTTTGCTTATAATACAATGGTTCAAAAGATGGTCTACTGTAAGTTAGTTAACTTTTTTATTTTTGAGACTTTGTTATTTTTAAAACTTAATATTTTGAGTTTATTTTATTAGTGTGTAGCTAGTTTTGAATATAAAAGATATATCATTCAATTGGTAAATTGTTTCAAATGATTACTAGATAAATAAAAATTATGTATTAGCAATTTAATTTATATTTTTTGAAATTTTTATTTTGATTTTAAGTGATGGATGAATTATGATGGTGTATAAATTTTGAATTCATATTACATATTTTAAATAAATAATAATTATAATTTTTAATATCGTTATAAATTAGTATAAATGATATTTATTAGTGTCAAAGGGTGTTTTAAAATGATCTAATAAATTATCATTATCGATAATTTTTATTACCAAATAAAAAAATATAACATTTATAATTATTAATATCAATGAATTATTTAGATGACATTTAAATTTATTTTTATTATGACAATAATAAAGTATATATAAATATCATTCTTTCTACTATTTTATTATTATATTCTTAAATTGAGATATTTCTAAAGTCAACATTAATATTTTATAAAGACATTATAATATGTGAGAGGATCTAAGATGATATTACTTTATAGGATATTTTTTTTATGATGTCACTAAAATATTAATGTCACTAAAAATATATTACAAGAGCATTTATATGTCATTAAAAGAACATTATTCTTTAAGATGAATTTATATGGATTAAGAGTTATGTTGAAATTGACAAGTGATGAATTCTGATGACAATTTTTTTTCCTTAATTGCTTTAGATTAACCTTTGTGATTGTCCTATGCCCTTTAAGCTAAATGAAAAAAAAAAACCCTATAAGGTTGTGGTTTGTGGCACTACCCTAATTATTTGGGGCATAATTAACTTATTTGTCGGATACTCTAGTTTATGTTAGTTTTTATTTATATTTCGATTGTTTGCAAATCTGAGTTGAACGATTTTGAAGATGAACAGTAATCATGGATATGGAATTGCTTTAGTTGGTGATCAGTTAAGATTAGGTTTGCAGTCGTATATATGATCTTGTTCGCCAGTGTAAAGGAATTAAACTACTGTCATTGCTCATTAATTACATTCTTAGCGAAGTGCTCCAAAGTAATCTCAGCTGTTAACATGATGATGTCTGGTCCTGGTCTATCCGCGAAAGGACATGATCCAATAATTCTTTTCTCAAATAATTAATGCCATCATTATTGCGGTTCACCAGGATCCTCGCTTTCTCCAAATTTTCATTATATTTCATTATATTTCTCCAAAATCTGAAATAAATGATTAAGTCGAATTAATTTAAAATTTTAATTTGATTGATTTAAATTTTTAATTTTATTTTTTTTAAAAAATCATAATTATTTCGATTTATTCAATTTGATCTCATCTTAATTTTAAAATATAAGGTTCAATTAAAATAAATGATCAATTTAATATATCAATCCATTAATACGTCAGGATGAATTGACTCCTAATCTAAGTATGTGATAAAAATTTCTTTTTAAAACTCCGAATTTATTGGGTTAAATGATTCTCAACTCCGAATCTATTAGTCTAAGTCTGAAACAAATCGATTAGTAAATTTAACAGTCAATCTACAAATTAAGTATTTGATAGATATAGAGTAGTTGACTGGCCAGCAATGAATTAAAAGAGTAAAATTGATTGTGAATAATTAAATCTGATTTTATATCAATTTGATTTATTTAATTTTAGTAGTAAATGTTTATTGGTTTGATTTGTTAAAAAGATTAATTAATTTGATTTTGATTAATTCGGTTGGATGATTTGATTGTAATAAAATGCTAACTCCTAATTGTAGAAATTAACAATATTATCTTGGAGGGAGAGAAGCACTAAACGGCGTCTTATCTTCAGTGTAACTGCCGCGTGGTGAGGATGCTCGTGGCACCTCAGAGTTCGAGAATTTAATTTTTGGGAAAGAATGCCTCAGTTTTATCTGGAATTGAATTGGGTGGGTGCATGTGTGTTGGGATCCTATAAGGAGAAAAAAGAGTCTAAATAAATTTGGATTAAATTAAAATAAAATTTTAATTCAAACGTAAATTCAATTTAAAATCATAAATCCAAACTTATATAACCTGATAATTTAAAAATATAAATAAATCAATTTTTTTTAATAATTTTAATTTTTAAATAAAATTTAATCTCTTAAATAAATTTTTAAATTTTAAATCTGAATCAATTCGGATAACTCAAATCCGATTTAACTTTAATCCAATTCAAAAATTTTAATTCGAATGCGATTTGAATATGAAAAAAATCCTAATCTTATTTTTTTTATTTTTTTCAGATCGAGCCGACCAGGACGGATCACCCCTACCTCCGTGAGCCTCTTTTAAGCCTTCTCCGGATCACTGAGTTTCAGAAAGACTGGGAGGAAAAAAAAAATAAGGGCAGAATGTTGGAAGGGAAGGCAATGATCCAGGACACGGACATGCCACTGAAGATGCAGCTGCAAGCCATGTCTTGTGCCTCTGAAGCTCTGGATCTCTTTGACGTTCTTGACTGCAAGAGCATAGCTGCTCACATCAAGAAGGTTCTCTCTCTTTCTCTGGGGAACTTAGATCGGTTGTTGACCCTTTTCCTTTTCCTCCTCTTCTGAATTGGTTATGGTTGATCTGCCAGAAGTTTGATCAAAGTTATGGACCTGGATGGCAGTGCGTGGTGGGTTCCAAGTTTGGTTGTTTCTTCACCCACACAAGGGGCACCTTCATCTACTTCTGCCTGGAGACCCTCAACTTTCTCATCTTCAAAGGAGCTGCTGCTGCGTAGCCCCAACCCAGCCCAGCAACACTGCTGCTACTGCTGCTGCTGGTTTGTTAGGGTTGGAAGTTCGAAAGTAATAAAGCTGTGGCCTCCGTCCTCGAGTCTTGTCTATCGAAATGTAGATGCTGTTACTGTACAAGTATTAGGCAACATTTCACTCTTCTCTTTCAGATCCAACAAACTTCTTCCCATGATTTTGAAAAGCATGCTTGTGCAAACACCAACTGGGGATAGAAGGAAGCTAGCTAGCTTGTTCATCACATTTGCCTCCAGGTTTCCAAGGACCAGATCTGCCATTGCATATAAAAATTGGGATTTTTATGTTGCTTCCCAATTTTACTACCTACTTTTGTAGATAGCTTTGAATGTTTGAGATATTGAATTTGATCCTCCAAAATGTCGAAGAAGTCGCTTTAATGATGGTATGTCTGTAACATTAGCAGCTAATTTGAATTTTTTTTCTAAAGTCTTTTTTCCTCGCGAGGCGGCAGCGGAAGTCGCCTCGCCCCAGCGAACAACCGCCCTGGAGCAGCGTCGTTTCTTCGGCGAACGGACGGATAAGGCACGCGCCACCTTCCCGGCCCAACCCAAGGCCTCCACATCGCCCCACCGCTATTTTCCAAAGCTGGCGCCGCCCTCCACCGGCCTTTCCCTTCCTATCCTGAGCCGCCGCCGCCGTCCACACCGCGCGCCTCCATTGTTCCCTGTTTGCGTCACCGCCGCTTCTCCTCCCGGCCGCCATCCTACACCAATCCGGTGCCGCCACCGCCGCTTCTCCTCCCGGCCGCCATCCTACACCAATCCGGTGCCGCCACCGCTGCTATAGCCGCCCGACCACAACCCACCCACCACTCCGGCCGCCCCATTTCTGCGATCACTGTAACACCTCAACGATACTCGTTCCCCTTCCCCTTCCCTCTTTTGAAAAGCCACCCACCTCGTGCCCGCACCTTATCAACAAATACTAACTTTTATTCGTATTTTACACTCGACTTGATGTTTGGTGACTGCGCGAGCTATTCGGCATGGGCAGTTGTGCCGATGCCAAGTCTAGTCTCTTTTGAAGAGCAGGAAGAAATTAAAAGGTTTTGTGAGATTATTCGAACCACCGATCTGGTTACACAATTCATTCCTCGCTAAAATGAGTTATGCCCGGGCACTCAACTATCTATGATCCATAAAAAGATTATTTTTTCCTATTCAAGTATTCTATAATTAAATATTGAATTGGTATGGATCACTACGAAAAAGATATTATTTCAATTTTATCAAAATTCAATCTTTACCTACTTACAACAAATTTATTCACCAACTCTTCTATAAGAAATGGAATCCGTCACCTTAGCGATTTCACACGGTCGGTCTCATGACCATTTACACAGTTGGTCCCATGACCATATGTGAAGAGGTAAATCGAAAAATTACAGTTGATCACGACGCAGGAGGATATTGCCTGACTTCATTAGGATTCGAACTATTATCTTCTTTTACAAATCTATTACGTCATAACTAACTCAGCTATGTTCCGAGGATAATTTATTCATTAACTCAATCCTACAAAGGTGCTTAATTCGAATACTCAATCAAACTTATACGTGTCTCATACTTTTTTTAATCAAAGAGTATAATCTTGCATTACCGCTCCGGGACAATTTTATATTCATTTTAAATACTTAATCAAAGAGTATAATCTTGCATTACCGCTCCGGAACAACTTTATATTCATTTTAAATATACGAATAGTTGTTTTTGATTACATACGTCATTCCAAAATGTCCTATCAGCTGAATTGATTGATGATGATTGAACTAAATTATCGTGACAATAGATGGGTCCTTATATAATGGAGTTGGAAATTAAATCAACTTAGTTGCGAGAATTGCCTTAATAATTTGGAGAGAAAGAATTTAGGCATATGAAATAACTATAAAGTGAATGATTTTGTTACACGATTAAAATCACAATATTAATAATTTATAATAAAGAAAAACATGGGCCTTAATATACACTAATCTTCCCACCTCTCGTTCCTTCCCTCCAATTAAGGAAACAAAGGAGCACCTTCCCTTCCTCTTTACTATTTTCATATTACAATCCCTACATTTCTCCAATCAGCATATGTCATTCCCTTAATAAAGCAAAAATAAGCTTCTTCTCCTTCAGTGCTACAAACCTCAGCCAAACGAAACTAACTATAACGGTTAGCCGCCAACTTCCTCGCCCTCCTTTCTCCTCTACGGGAAGTTTTTCCTCCTTTTTCTACGTCCTCCTTTCTTCACGACCTTTCGCTCTTCTCATATCCGCCGCTTTGTCCTCCATTTATAGAACAAGCTCAGTACTTGCCGATCGTGTTTTCTGTGGAAGAAATTTTCAACTTATCTGCATGCTCAATTCTGAATTCTGAGAAAAGGAGGCAGGTGATGGTTCAGTTTCTCAAGCGCGGGCACAGCCTTCGCAAGCAGGAGCGAGGCGAGGTGATGACTAATTCACCAACTGCTGGGGCCCCAAAGTCCCGTCTGAGCAGGGGAAACGGCTGCCGAGATGGACCGCCTTCAGGTGATCGACATAATGCCGAGAAATTATGTAATAGTTATTCCGTGATAAATGATGCCGTGAAGCTCGTGTGATCGAGATAGATGTTTAGATTAGATGATGCCTGTGGCAAGGCGCTTCGGATTATTTATGAATCTAACGAGTGTTGGTTTCTATTTGATGCGATTGCGGTGCAGATGTGGATGCAATGAAGGAGAGGTTTGCGAAGCTGCTTTTGGGGGAAGACATGTCAGGTGGGGGTAAAGGAGTTTCATCTGCCCTTGCTCTATCCAATGCCATCACCAATCTTGCTGGTATATTCCATCTCCCTTAATTTACCTACCTTATTTGAACCAAAAAAAAAAATGCGTAAAAGAGTAATCTTGCAGGTTCTCGATTACTAGTATGCCTGTGTTTGAGAAAGAACTTTGCAGCCAAACTAGCTTGTTGCTAATCTTCAACTTACTATCATTCTAAGATACAATTTTGTCTATGTTATCATGTAGAAGAATGATCTAGCTTCAAGTACTTCTTTTAATTATATATCTGCTGTGATTTTGAGTCTTCGGGCTTAAATGGTGATTGAAAACCATTTCAGAACTGGTTGAGTCTATTGAATGCTGAACATCAATTGAGTCATTTCTTCCCTAACGGACAGAAGAAGCTAAATCCTCTAACTTCATGTTGTTTGATTGATGCAGCTTCTGTGTTCAGTGAGCAACGACGTCTCGAACCCATGCCTGCTGAAACAAAAGCAAGGTGGAGAAAAGAAATTGGCTGGCTTTTATCTGTCACTGATCATATTGTAGAATTGGTTTCTTCTCGATCAACAGATGGATCCAACATGGAGGTTATATAATTAACAACTCTCTCCTTCTGGCTGTATTCTTCTTCTACATTTTTTCCCCTCTAAAATGTTAAAAATGTCTGCAGATTATGATAACTCAACAGAGACGAGATCTTCAAGTGAATATCCCTGCACTGCGAAAGCTTGACGCTATGCTCCTAGTAAGTTGTACAATCATGCTTTCAGAAACAATCTGAACCAAAAAGTTTCTGCAATGATTTACAGTTTGAATTTCATCCTATATGAATTCTAGAGCTATCTTGATAACTTCAAGGATCAGAATGAGTTTTGGTATGTCTCAAAAGATTCTGATGAGTCTGAGAAGGGAAGCACACAGAGAAATGAGGACAAATGGTGGCTTCCTGTTGTGAAAGTTCCTCCAAATGGACTTTCTGAAGTGTCAAGGAAATGGCTGCAACATCAGAAAGAATCTGTTAACCAAGTTCTAAAGGCAGCTATGGCTATAAATGCTCAAGTTCTAACGGAAATGGAGGTCCCTGAGGCCTACATTGAGTCCCTGCCAAAGGTAATTACTGAAAATGATTCTCCAATAATTTCACTATAGTTTCAGAAAGTATGTGGTTTCTTGTTCATTACCAGATGCAATACACTTTTCATATGATAACTCTTTCTTGCAAAAAATTCTCGTCTTCGTCTTTATGGAGCACTTTTGCCCATTTATCTCCCTAAAATTTTCAGCTTTGCATGCTGAGCATCATTCAGGGTCACTTTGATTAACCATTTAGACTAAATTAACTATGTTAATACTCAATACATTCCTACTTCTGATTAATGACTTATATATAGAATGCCAATTTGGTAATATCTGCCAATGTTCTCTTCCTTTCGACTTTTGAAGCTTAGAGGTCCTGAATTTTTTTGGGGAAAGTTCTGTCTTTGTATTCCTACTACAACATTAGCATTTTTTTCTTTTATATGGTGTCTAAGTTGAATGTTTCCAATGCATAACAGAATGGGAGGGCAATCCTTGGGGATGCAATTTACAAGAGCATAACTGATCATGCCTTCGATCCCGAACAATTCCTTGAATCTGTGGACTTGTCGATAGAACATAAGATCCTCGATCTGAAAAATCGAATCGAGGCATCAGTCATCATTTGGATGAGAAAGATGCACAATAAGGATAGCAAGTCATCCTGGGGCTCAGCAGTGAGCATGGAGAAGAGGGAGCAGTTTGAGGAGAGAGCTGAGACAATCTTACACCTTATCAAGCAGAGATTCCCTGGAATTCCTCAATCATCTCTTGATACCTGCAAGATTCAACACAGCAGTGTAAGTAACAGACTCATACCATATGTAACTTTTCTAACAAACAACAAAATCCATATAACCAAAGTAAAAAACAAAAAAAAATCTCTGAAATTTCTGCAGGATGTGGGACAGTCTATTCTAGAGAGCTACTCGAGGGTCTTGGAAAGCTTGGCCTTCACTGTGATGTCTCAAATTGATGATGTCCTTTATGCTGACTCTCTAATTCAAGACCCATCCAATAACTCTACCAGAAGAAGATCACTGACTGACTCAGAGGTTGGACCAGTGAAGAAACTGGACCCAAAAGAAGAGATGGAGAAGTTGAATGAGGCACCAAACTCAATGACTCTATCAGACTTCATGGGTTGGAATTTTAATCTAGACTCTGAGATGGAAAATAACAACCTGATGAGCACAGAGGAAACCCCCCATAAGAATGATGTGAAGATGAAGAAGCCTCCTAATATTGTGACTAACAAGAAGCTCTCGTACTTAGAGAAGCTTGAGAATTTAAAAGCTTTGAGAAGCCCTACGTCTTGGCATTAAGATTTGTAGGAGGTTAGGGAGGAAACAGACAGATAGAGAGGGAGGCAAATCAGAAACCCCTTTTTTTCGTAGATGGTGTAGAACAACTCTCATTGTTTGTGCCAACTGCATAAACCTTGAAGAGGGATTTCTAGTAACTGATAAAAGTTGTAGTATTGGATGCAGATTTGTGGTGTCTAATCACTGGCCAAAGACAAATCTAATGTTTAACAAAGAAAAATTTGGCGAATGAACATACTTTCTGTAATTAAGATTCTTTGAAAATTTCAGATATCTTACATCAATATTGTAGAATCGTTTAGAGCACTAGATGGGGAGGTGAATAGCGCTTTCATAATATTTTTGAATTTCGTAAAATGCTAGTAAATCTTTGCGATCAGAGAAGTATAGAATGCAGCGGAATAATAAAAGACACAAAGAACGAGCACACCGATATTTACTTGGTTCACAGCCATAGACTGTCATTCTAAGGTCCACGATCAAATGATAGTTTCCGACGGACAATCAACTACATAACTCCCCTTTTACGAAAAGGAGTTAGCGATTACAAAATATAGGATCAGTAATAATGACACTGCCCTAATGAAAATTAAGCACAAATTAGATTACCGAAAGAGTGAAGATGTCGACTTCTGGTGCAGCTCTTCGGCGTTACGATGACGTTCCTAATTGATGCTTCATGTGCAGACAGTCGTCACTTGAGTATTGAATGATGCTTCAAGGGGTCTCCCTCGAGGCTCTTTTATTAGACTTTCCCGACTTTTGGAAGTCTTTTCAAGTGCCTCCATGTTGCCCGTTGATCCACCATCGGCGTTGCTGATTCGACACTTCCAAGCGCATGTATCCCTTTTCGGGCGCTTCTATGCTGACGTGGAGGTTCTGGATGAACCTTGACTCCGCAACGCCTTATCCAGATCCGGGGTGCTTGGAACTATTCTGGACACCTGAAAGTTGAGGTGTCATGACCACTGGGATTCTGCCAACTCACTGCTTCACTGGCCTCGTTTCGCTGACGTTCAGCTACCTGAAAACCTATCCGGGTGCTTGGAGTCCGATCGCCTGGATATAGATAAGGGCGCTCGGAACACAAAGTTCTAACCCCTTCTTTCCTGCATTACAAGTTAGCACAAAAGCAAAATATAACAGGAAAGTTAAACAGTTTATCAACTATTTTGGTCTTGACTTTGGATTTCCAATGAAACCCTGGGTCAAACCGACGTCTACTGTTCCCCTTACTGGGAACGCGCCCTCACCCACTCCACTGGAGAGAATTTACCTGTTTGCCAACCAAGTCTTCCAGACTTATTGAACTTCTACTTAGCCTCGATCCTCGACCCCTAGGATTTCTACTAAACATCTAGTCCACCTGACTTGCTTAGACTTATAGTACTACTAGACATATGGTCCACCTAGTGCACTTGATTCACCAAGTCTTCCTGCCTAGTCCTCCAGACCAG
>JBBMKF010000028.1:6072601-6091760 GCA_037834155.1 Curcuma caesia | reverse complement strand
GAAAAAGCGAAGAGCGCAATTTAGATTGCGTTGAATGTAACTTATTTCTTAGTTAATTCAAAATTTATTTTATTAGTCTGACAATGCGCTGTTAAAAAATGGCCCCCTTTTGGCAAAAATTCTGACTCCGCCCCTGTTCATTACCAATCATCTCTTCTTAAAATGATTCACCTTAGGTTAAACTTATATTCATCATATTCTGGAACTTCCTTAAGCCTAAGCATCACACATCCCCAAACATCCGAGGTTTAAAGTGTCGAACATTTCACCCTCTTGAGTTCTCCTACACTCGAGACTAGGCTCGACTACCAAGCGCCATATCCTCCTTTAATCATTTTCTCTTTTCTAGCTCAACCCAAGTGAATCTTGATGAGTTCGATCTAAATATGTTGGTTTCTTGCGCTATTCTACCTCCGTATATTATTATAGAGTATCACCAATTTTTTTTTAAAAATAAAGATAATATTTTTAATTTTAAAAGTCAATTTACAATATTATATTGAAATTGCTCAGGTCCAGTTGAACCTGCGGGCCAAACGCGTATTACCCAGCCGGACCTGACGGAACACGGAAATATATTTTTTAACGGACCACATCGAACATTATTCAGACCGGACTAAATCAAACCGGACTTAGTTAGATCGGATCTGGTCGCGGGCAACCGGCCCTGTTTTATACCTCAAATTCTTCCAAGCGTAATATACGGAGCCGAGTCAAGTCTGTGGCCACAGCCCTGTTTTATACCTCAAATTCTTCCAAGAGTAATATTTACCAAATATTACTATTCAAAGTGCCTTTTCGTAAACAACCCTAACCCCATTAATAACCCCTTCCGTTCGACATTCCGGCACTCCCTCCCCGCCGCCGCCAACGCCAGAGTTTCTCCTCTCATTTTCCTTGCCGTCGGCGCCGCCGCCGCCTCACGAGACCTGCCCTTCTTCCTGGTTCATGATGATGGCAGCAAGGACAGGTTGATCGCTCCGTCTCCTCGATCCACTTGTTAGGTATTTTTTGAACTTAAGGTTGAGTTTTTTTTCCTTCTTTCGTTAAATTTTGCTCATTGTTTATCCGTTCTGTAAGTTTTGTTTAATCATTAGCAGGTTACTGATTGGTTTTGTTTCGAAGGAGCCAATTTGCTGTCCTTGTTCACTCGCACTCTTAATTGTTATTGTCGAAGGCAATATATTCGAACTAACTGGAGGCAGCGTATAATGTTCAAGAATAAGATACCGATCCTTGCCAAGGGTTCCCTCTCTCTGCTATTTCAGGTTCGCTTGCATTCTCCTTCATTTCTCGCATATTCTCTCCGACTCCCTCTGCGAAACCCTGGGAGTCTGCATGAGAATTTTGCCCACAACGCACTAACTCCACCCCCGTGCCTTCGGTGGCTGAGCACTGCTACTCAAAGAAATGATTTTCCACCTGGCCACTATGCCCACCAGGAGAGTGTCAGTGAACCCCATTACAACTCCCGTCCATCGTTTCCCACTGGTATGTATCAGGATCCAGATGGCTACAGGAGTGGAGAGGTAGGAGGAACTCCAACTTATTGTCATGAACGGTTGAATTACCACGGAAGTGGTATCCACGGGCAGTCCAGTTCAAGCTCAAATAGATGTGACACTAGCAATGCTGCTGCGCATGTATATCAAATGAATGCTACTGGCAATGAATGGAGAAGCAAACATGAAATTTCTGATGGATACAATCAGGGGTATTCTGGAACTGGCGGGCAGACTACAAGTGCTTTTACTAGTCAGCACTACAATGGTCCACAAACAAGGTGGCATAGCCAAGATTCAAATGTTGTTCGTGGCCATATAGCAAATGGTGAATCATATGCAAATGGGAAAGAATGGCATAGAAGGGAGGAATCATATCAAGATCCTAGTGGCCATTATGGAGAGAGATATCCAGAACGCTTCAGCACATATTCAAGCTTCAGCAATGAAAAATATGGGCATAATCCAGGGAATGTGCAACATGATCCAAATTCTAATTGTCTGGATAACAGAGCAGGAGCTTGGGTACATAATCCTAGCATACATGGTGGAGATGCCCAAAAGGAAGGTTTTTCCAATAGTTCAAATGTTGTTCGTGATCATAGCACCATAGCAAATGGTGAATCATATGGAAATTGGAAAGAATGTCATAGAAGGGAGGAATTATATCAAGATCCTAGTGGTCATTATGGAGAGAGATATCCTAAACCCTTGGGTACATATTCAAGCTTTGACAATGAAAAATTTGGACATAATCCAGGGAATGTGCAACACGACCCAAATCCTAATTGTCTGGATAACAGAGCAGGAGCTTTCCCAAATAACCAGAAAGGAACTTATACAGTTAGAGAAGGAAATATTCATCAAAGTTCAAATGGGTTTGTAAAAGAAATGCCAACTGACATTTTGTATGACCATGCTGGATATCAAAGAGAGACTCCTCCTGTTGTTCATCCACACTCTGTTTTCTCTGGTAATTCAGTAGAACTAGATATTTCTGAATCTTCTATTGGATCTGCTGAAATTGGCTATTCTAGTAGATACAAGGGTACAATTGAAGAACTGGATGAGCTTTGCAAAGAAAAGAAGATGAAAGAAGCAATGGAAGTGTTGGCTATTCTCGAGAAGAATGGGTTTATGGTGGACCTTCCAAGATATTTGAATTTGATGGTAGCATGTGATGATGACAAGTTTATAGAAGAAGCAAGAAAATTACATAGCCACATATTACGAAGATTTGAAAATGCTGAGGTTAGAGTAAACAACAAGATTTTGGATATGTACTTCAAATGCAGTTCAACATCTGATGCTTTTCAGCTATTTGATAATATGCCTCATCGAAATTTGACATCCTGGGATACCATGATACTGGGTCTTGCAAATAATGGGCACGGAGAGGATGCAATTGAAATGTTCGCTGGGTTTAAACAGGAAGGGCTGACACCTGATGGAGGATTGTTTGTCTCCATTTTTTATGTCTGTGGTTGTCTAGGAGCTGTTGAGGAAGGGTTGTTACACTTTGCATCAATGGAAAAAGATTTTGGTATTGCTCCTGGCATGGAACATTATTTTGGCATTGTAGATATGCTTGGGAGAGCTGGATATTTGGAAGAAGCTCTTGAATTCATTCACCAGATGCCATTTGAGCCAAGTATTGATATTTGGGAAACACTAATGACTCTTGCTAGATTAAATGGAAATTTGGAACTAGGGGATCTATGTGCTAAGGTTGTCGAGCAATTAGATGCTTCTAGGCTAAATGAACAATCTAAGAATGGTTTGTTGCTTGTGAAAGATTCAGATTTGGCAAAGGAGAAAGAAAAGAAGAAAAGTCTTCAACTTAAGAGCAGAATTCGTGAATACAGAGCAGGAGACAGATCTCATCCTGAAAATGACAAACTTTATGCGCAGCTAAGATGCTTGCAACAACAAATGAAGGAGGCTGGATATGTGCCAGATACAAGATTTGTGCTCCATGATGTTGACCAGGAATCTAAGGAGGATGCTTTGCTTGCTCACAGTGAGAGGCTGGCTCTTTCTTACGCCCTTATGACTACCTCTGTTCGATCAGATATTAAGATTATGAAAAATCTTCGTGTTTGTGGAGATTGCCATAATGCTTTGAAAATCATATCAAAGCTAGTTGGAAGACTAATCATTGCAAGAGATGCTAAGAGATTTCATCATTTTGAGAATGGAGTATGCTCATGCAAAGATTATTGGTAATCTTAACAGGTAATGTCTTGCGGCTTAGGTTGCTTTTTCTTAAATTTTTGAAAAATCTGATACTTGTAAATGTTAAGTTTTTTTTTTAATTGATATTTTCCTATTACTACTTAAGTTCTTCATAGTTATTACATCTTGAATAATGCTTAATTAAATCATTTGTGCTGTTTTACATTGTTGAATGTTATTTTAGTGATACTTGTCCCAAAAGATGAAGCTAGATTTATTCTATACTTTATGTTAGAAAACAAATTGGACAAAATTGATCCAATCCCAATACATGGATTCTCTTGAGTATGTTAGGACTGTACCTATTAGACATCAGCTTCTAGGGATTCAATTGTTATTATCATAACAGATTGAACTTATTGGGTTCTTATAAGAATGATTCACAATGTTTTGAAGTCTGGAGTTGAGATAATTTCATTGGGAATCACTTGGTCAACATCTGATTGAATCAGCAGAACATCTTTTCAGGTCAGCAGATCTGGAAAGTCACTAACTTGCTCTAATCTTTTCCTGAATCACCTCCGATAGGGATGTTGTCCATCCATCCTCAACAAGGGTCCATTGCTTCTTGTACCCCTGGCAAGATCATTGAGCAGCTCAACCTCCTTGAAAGCATATGTGGTGCATCAATTTGCACAATCAACCTTCTACACCTCCTGCATGATAATTGATATTTTCATGATTCAAGTACATGATTTGAATCCTATACAAGTCATTGATTGCTTGTTAGTGCTCAGTTGTTCCTCCCTAACACAGTGTTTCCTATTGAGGCAGAGAAAGTTCAGAGGAAAGAATTCACATCTACGGAGGGAGAGGTGGAAGAATTTTTTATTACAAACTTAGATACATAATTAATATTCAGATGAATCAATTGATTTGAACTTTTAGCAGTCGTTTCTATAAACTCATCAGTTGCAATTGACTCGGGCAAAAGCATTGTGGAGGAAAGCCAGGGAATGATCTTCCCATTGTTTTTTCATTCGTAGTGGGAGGGTAATTAGTTTGATGATTCACAGCTAAGTATAATACTAAAGAATTATGATATAATAGTGATATTCAAACTTCTTGTCTTGCCCTTTTTGTCTCAACTATTTGGGACAGCCCTTTGAATTAGTTAGAATCTGGCTCAAGCTTTTAATGCTGATTAATTTGATATCTTCTGTTGCATGCAGTAACTTTTGATTGTTTGAATTTTATGTTATCATTCATTTAGTATTCTTTACTCCTCTGTACTATCATTCCTTTTATTTCATCTACTTTGCTTGTACTTCTGTTCTTTTGAACATTGTTGTTGTTACTTGATTTCTCATTGTGATAACTTACACTAAAAATGTTACAGTAGCTTTCAAACTGCCAGCAACTAATTATTTTTCGTGCTTGAAAAACAATTATTATTCCACAATTTTATTTCATTACACATTACATGCTAGTTTTTTTCTTCTCTTTTTTCTATTACTAATATTTATTTGCTTTTTGGGAATTCTTTTTTTTTTCCCATGTGCTGCGTATGCCCAGTAAAATATGGATACAAACTCTACAAAATATCTCGAGAAAATAGTGTATATATTCTTTTTCCATGCACCTTCCCTCTTGATATGGTTGAGCTACCCACTCAGTTTAGGATAGAAAACCTTTAAAATCTCTCTATCCTGTGTCTGCTCTTTCTGGATACTCTCCCCAACATATTCTGCAGATTGTAGTTTTTATCTTCAAGTGGATTTATTCTCCATCCATCTAATTGCTTTAAATCACTGGTGAAAGTTATGTTTGACAATTTGCTAAGGTTCTTTTGTGTTCTCTTTCCCTTAACCTTTTGAGCTGGTTTGTTTTGCCTCTTTTCTTATGAGTTCTTGGAAATATTCTGATTAGCCTATTCCGATACAACAGATTGGAGAGAAGGACGAGATTATCGTCGCAAGAGCATCTTACATTGGGAGGACATGCAAGAAAGTCTTTGGAAAATGCCAATCTAGCATGGTGGAGGCAATTTTCTCTCATGAGGATATTTCGCCTAGATTGTTAGTTTGTATACCAAATTTTGATTCTTATTTATATTGAATCAGATGTTGCTGCCTTTAGGCTAATTGAACTGAGATGAATATAAATACCAAACAAACTTGTTTTTTAGAGAACGGACCAGTGCATTTTTTTTTTTTAACTTTCTGATTTCCAAAACATGGAAGTGGAAAGAACGTATAAAGCAAAATTTTCACTCATATTTCAGTGAATATATCTGAGAAACTAGCTAAAGGCATGTAGCTCTCATCTCAATGGCATTTACCAAAGAACTAGTTGGTGTCTTCAAATATATTTTATCTTATCATTTATAAAACAATTTATTATTATGTAATTATTATTAAATATTTATGATTGCTGATTTTGTTTTATTTTTGTGATAAGATTTAATAAAAGTGGGAAGTAAGAATAGGTACTCAATAATTAATTGATCCCACACTAGTACTTAAGTTTAAAGTTTAGGTAGAATCTAGGTGCGGTTTACTTGTCATACAAATTTCATTTTGATCCTCCTAGTTTATTATCCTGTTTAAAATGCCCTCTAAAGATTTTAAATCATCATTAATCTTCTATAATTCTAATCTCTTACTCAAACATCCCTTAGTAACTATTATCTACAAGATGCATTTCCACCGAATAATTTAAAGATTTTTTAATCATTTTTTGAGTCTCAAAACTATGCAACAATTTATGTAAAACCTACAAACAGAAAAATTATAGTGTCAAGCTGATTTGCAAATTAGCTTGAGATTATTCTGTTACTAATAAATGTTAATACCAGGAGGTATCTGGAGAACAGTATAAAAGGTTAAACAATGATAATTTCAAAACTCTAGGCTCATTTTAAAAATATATAAAATTACAGGTAGCAAAATTAAAGTAGATGTTGGTCTTGTCTCGTGGAAACAAGTTCAATCCTCCTACAACTATAGCCCGTCAATTTGGATTAGTCTGTCAGGTTAACTCGCTTTTTCAAGTAATTTAAATGAGTTCGAATTAAAATTTTATTAATCCATTTTAAGATGAGTTCAGATGGGTTGACCCGTCTAGGCCCGCAACCCGCGTGAGTTGGCCTGTAGCAGACTTGGATTGGTCCGCGGATTAAAAAAGTTTATTTATTTTTAATTTTTAAAATTAAAATAAAAAACTCAATGAATTAGTGGGTTTGATCCGTCTAAATTATAATTCAAACTTAAAATTTTCAACTTAATCCATTTAAATTATAATCCAAACTTAAAATTATTAATATTTTTTTATTTTTTGACAGGCCCGTGAGTTGATCCATTTTTCTCACAACCTACCTTGAATTGGATTGGGTTGGAAATTTTTCAATCCGTCAAATTGATGGATTGACCTGTTCCACCCTGTCATATGATGAATTTTTAATGGGTTGACCCGTGGATTAACTCATTTGACAACTCTATCAACACAGCAAATAAGAAGTGTTTAGAGAATACTCTAACTATCGCGGACTATAATAGAAAGTTGGCAATATTACGCCGTAAAGAACCAGCTGCGACTTACAAACCTGCGACAAGATCTATCGTATGTCTACCGGAAGTAAAATTGTATGCTATTTATTTATTTATTTATTATTCTTTTTCTTAACCTCGCCGTCCTTGCGATTTCTTCTACTTCTTCCGACTGCGGAAATCCAACCTGAGGAAGAGTAGGCGGCGACGGATTCCGCCATCGGAAGACCTCGGCCATGTCGCTAGGATCGGTGAAGATGGCGGAGGAGGTGTGGCTCACTTGTCTCACCCACGCACTGACCACTGAGACCGAGGAGATCATGGGCCTCCTCCTCGGTGATATCCAAGTAAGCCATCCTCCTTCCCCCCCTTTGCAATCCTCTTTTTCTAGTATATGTATTTACGATCTGTTGTCGTTGGCTTCAATGTTCTGGCGGGGGTTCATTCTAATCTCATCATTATTTTTTGTTAAAAAAATGGATTTGTAGAAATCGCAGAAAAGCCGGTTGATTTTTCTCTTTCTTGAGATGTAGGAAATAATCGATGATCCATTTGCTTATTTGATCGTATTGTGGATGGCGCTCTGGTTACTAGGGTTTTGATTATCTTTTATAAAAGCATTGATGTAGTGCTATTTTTTACGAGTAGCTGAACCAGGATCACTTGAGGTCAAAATACGAAGCTCCATTTCGGGCACCGCCATTTCATATATTTCATTAGGTGCAAAATTTCTCCTTTTGGCGTGTGGGTAGCGGCACTATTTTAGTGGAATTTAACATGGTTAAGATTTCTTAATGACGTGATTTCTGGAAGTTTGCTCAGTTCATTTGTACATGGGGCATTTATCTAGTGAGTTGAGGTGGTTCAAGGAGCTACCATTTCGTGATTAAGAGTCAGGTTGTAAATTGGGTGTTCACTGTTAACTTCCTAAAGATGCTGTGGGTTTTAATCTGTCATGAAAGCCAACTTATTGAAACTTATAAACCCAACTATTTTAGGTCAGTTACATGGAACTTATCCCTCTACTAAACTCTATACAAGACATACAACTACAATCCATATTGATTGTATTTAGATATTTTGTAGGCGGTTGTTAAGGTCTAACTTTACTCTCAGCCCTTCTAATCCAGGCTTGGGACCAACACTTATGCTTTTATTCATGCATAGGGAATATTTAGTGAGTTCAATTTCTGACTTTATCCATGCATTGCTGAATTTCTTTCAAAGAAATTTGTGGAAATGTGCAATGCAGGACTTGGTCACATTGATCATGACCTGCCAATTCTGGCCTTCCTTAGGCCTACGTTTGCATGTTAAAGGCACATTCGTAATGTAGAGTCTTTTATATGGAATTACTGATTACTTAAGTTGATTAGATTGACATGTTAAGTCTTTTATGCTAATTTCATTTTGTATTGATTTCTTTTGATCAATTTTTGATATTGTAATTATTGATGCTAGGAGACTCCACACTCATTGGCTGTACATGGTCAAGTGTGGTCTATTTTGTAATAGTTCAAGCTTTTGGGATAAGTGATTAATCATCTACTTTAAAATGGTATTAGAGTAGGAGATCTAGGGTACGAATCCTACCTGTGTTAAACAAAAAAAAAATTCTCCTACCTCTAAGTTATGATGTGGATATGAGCTTCCGTATTAAAGTTAGGAGATTCCACACTATTGGCCCTATATGGACTAGTGCGGTGGTCCATTGAAAATATAAATATAAATTGGTCTTTTTCTTTACAACTCGAGTTTTTAGGATAAGTGCTTAGTGAATCAACTTTAACAATAGTAACAATAAATTTATTCATATTATTATAGGTAATTTATGCACTATTGTCAATATAAATTTTTAAAGTGTTTTTTAAATATTGGCTTTGTATGATCCACAGTGGTGGCTTTATACTGTTTGCATATGCTTTTAAAAAACTTGATAAAAAAGGTAAACACTAGGAGCTTCAAATACGGTATGGTGACGGAGTAACTTATCAAGTAATTATAGTTTGAAGTTGCTGTACAATGAAACCATGCAAGTCTTCTGCTAGTAGTTTGTTTATGAAGATCATCATGATCCTTGAGTGCATTTTTGTTGAGATTTTTGGTAAACTCGAACCAGGATTTGTCTTTTCAATCTGAAACAAAACAGCAATTTCGGGATATGTTAAGCGGTGATGTAGAGTCAATAAATGAATTGTTGGCAAATTGTGTCACACATCAGTTACTTGGGTACTTACAAAAATTGGAATATGTTTTTAGAAATTGAAGCCCCATTATCCGTAGTTCCTTTGACGCAAATGATAAAGACTGAATTTTTGTCCATATGCTCACTAGTTATACAAGTCGTTGTTGTTCTTGGAAAAAGAAAAGGATGTCTTCAACAGAACCGACAAGAGCATTCCCAACTGTTTGGGTGAAATTGTTGGCTCTTACTTTGGCACAACTGATTCATTTCCCTGTATGTTTGTATTATTTTTGTTATTGATAATTTTCTGCTTCATACTATGGCACTCTTAGATCTTGTGAGTTTGGATGGATACTTTGCAAATGTGGCACAATTATAATTTTATATATCTTTACGTTTGCTTTATTTTTTAGTTAGGTATCTTTAGTTCATATTCTGACTCCAGATATTGTAGTATTCGGATGGTGGTCATGCAACTGCACTTATCTGGGGAGCATCACCACAGATGCGATCTGACCGTCGTAAAGACCGTGTGGAGACTAATCCGGAGTTGCTTGCTGCTGCTTCAGCTCAAGCTGAGATATCCATCATCTGTTTCTTCATTACTAATTTCTTGTTTCTAATGAATGGTGACCTTTGAATGTGAAACTTGACCTTTTAGCACAGAATGACTTTGGTAACAGGAAAAACAACAAGGGTCATTGGCTGGTACCATTCTCATCCTCACATTACAGTCCTTCCATCTCATGTAGGTAAGCTGAAATTTTTAATTGCGGATTGTGCCAAAACTGACTATACTTTGTTGAACTCGCTAAAATGTATTTCCGTTAGAATATATGGTTCTCATGCAGAATTACTCTATTAGATATACCAAGGTCTTATATATAAGTGCAATTGTTTATTTTTATAAATCAGCCGTTTTTCTTTCAGTTTTGTATTAGAGATCAGGGGTTTGAAAGGGGAGGCAACATCCACGATGTAGTGATGGGACCCTCCTCTTTATCCCATTCTAGTTCTATGCTTTTGCCTATGCTCATTTCAAATTGCAACATAACCTTCATGCATCAATAAATCTCTCAGCTTAATCCCAACCTCTCTTTTCTATTTGAACCAGCGGTACTTGGATTCCCTCCTGTGCAGCACTGTCGAATTTTCATTTGCTACTGCTCTTAGGATTGCTTGACAAGGAAGCCACCTTGATGACTTCAAATCTGCTTGCAACAATCCTGTGACCATCCTTCTCTACACCTTAGCTCACTCAGAGAAAATGCACCCATGTGAGCCATCATCCTCACGTATGCCTTTGTTTACGCTTCTTTTGAATTAAGCACACTCATCTCTGCTCTTAATCATCATGCCTAAGCTACCTCCTCCTTCCTTGACAAGCTGCAGGAGCTAGCATAATGATTGTTTTTCTCCTATCTGGCAACACTGCAAACATCGACACCAAACTTTTCCATCATGTGGACCACCACCATAGTCGCTCATGCTCACCCACTTAATTACCTCACAACTCCTACCTTTGATAATGTTGACACAAGCTAGTGCATGCTTCTGCAGTCATCCACATTACAAACTCCAATAATGACCGATTTATTCATGATGTCAAGTGCTAGAAGCTCAGTCTCTATCTCCAAGGTTCCCAATCATAGTTGTCTATGCATCTGTTGTAGATTGAGAGTGATAAACTGGTTCATGCATGACACGAACAAAAGAAGAAATGGGGTAGCTTAAAACAATACACTTCTTCAAGTAACTGTTGCATCTGAAGTCACCTTTTCTCCATAAAAATCTTGCATCTCTAAATCTTCCTCTAAGAAAATCTTGTATATAAATGTATCCAATTCGTGTGTTAATAACACATGAATGGGAAGCAATTTTTTGAAGAATATATTAGCAGATTATCCATCTGATATATTCTTCTGTGGTGTACATATCCATAAGATAATGTATCAAGTCTTTCTACTTTTGTACCTTGAATCATGGAGAACATGTGTGTCATTTGATTTATGTGATACATGCTGATTTAACTTATTTTTTCTTCTCAAATTTACCATTGACATATTGAACTTGAGTTTGTCATCTGCAGATGTTAGAACTCAGGCAATGTATCAACTTCTGGACAATGGTTTCATTGGTTTGATATTTTCTTGTTATAGTGAAGATTCCCTGAAGGTCTGTTGTATACTGACCACTCTACAACATGGAGCTTCATTTAGCTTGATACCAGATGTAGTTTTTTACAGGTGGGAAGAATTCAAGTAATTGCTTTCCAATCTATGGATGGAAAACAGAGACAGGTTCCATTGAATACCAACAGTTCCATCATAGAAGTCGAAACGTCTTGGACTTCCTCGGAGAATAGCATGTCAGCATTCAATTCCAGTTTAATCAAGAGCTCTGAACAGGATACTGGAGATTCTAGAGCATCCAAAAGTACTAGGGTAACGTGCGGAATTCAGTTTTTGTGTAATATGTTGGTTTTTTCTCCATCAAAGCCAGTTTGTTTTCTACTTCTGAACACAGTTCCTAATAAACCTTTGACATAACAGGATGCCTTTATCTATGTATTTATATTGCTGATTTGCAATTTTATCCACAGTTTTGATGCACTAAAATATGTTTTTTATGCATAAATCCTTCCTAGAGGATTATATTTGCATTTAAGTTAATGAATACAACAACCACCAAGCCTTTATCCCACTAAGTAGGGATGACTATATGGATTCTCTTATGCTATTGCGTTTGATCCCCTACTATATCATTATCTATATTTAAATAAATTTTATCCTGTTTTATCAATTTTTCTTTGGTCTCCTTTCTCGATTAATGTGTGTATTTTGTTATGGTTTCACATCACTTAATAAAAGTAATTATTGGTTGCCTAAGTATATATTCATACCATCTTAAACATGTCTCTCAGAGTTTTCCCTCAATAGACACAACTCCAACTGTCTCTTTAATGTTCGAATCACATCATGAATTTTGGAAAAGAGTGAATGAGGAAAGAATAAGAGGGTGATATGTTTTTTTGCAAAATCAATAGGATTTATGTCAAAAGAGGACACTACTTATCTCATAAGAGAAGTGATGGATATTATGAAAAATGAAGGATTTGCAATAGTGTTTACTGATTTAGAAAAACTTGTATGGTTTCTAGGCAATTATTGTGATTAGTTTTGTGAAAGGAGTATCTAAAACTACATTGATGTGATAAAAGCCATTTTAGTTATTCATGTTAGAATGGTTATTGGTGTAATTTGCAATCTCCTATAAGTATAAATTTCCCATCAAGTATTATCCTCCAGTCATCTGTTTATGTTAATACTAGATGAATATAGATGTGGGATGCCTTTCCCTAGTGAACTATTATTTTTGTTCAATAAAATCTTGTTTACTAGTGATATATCTTTTGATAGAGTTTAATGGATGGATATGATTCATTGAGCCTTTAACCATTGCCCTTTGATGATTAATGGACCTATTTATTTTGTTCAATCAATATAGGGTGAAAAACATCAGGCGCTACTGTGTAGTTTCTGCATGGAAAAACATAAAATGCTCAGTCAATTACATATGGTGCAGAAACTAGTAGTCATAGCAACGGTTTACTGCCTTATTATATTGCTACTCATTGACTGAATGGCTGATCCACCAAAATGCACTTGGCTTCTCAAACTAAAGTGTTTTTCTGGATTTAGAGAAAATTTTGAAGAACTTATCATCCTTAATGTTTTACTATTGGCATTGTTCTTTTGCAGAGTTGGTAACATCTTATGTTCAGTAGAACTTTGTTGGATTGTGATGCATGTTTCTACTGAGTAAAACTTATTATGTGAGCAAATGCTCTTAACTTGTTGAGAACATCCACCAATTAATAACATGACATACGCAACATGCTTTCTTTAGGTTGGGGGAAGATCTTCAGAGCTAGGGGAACTATTTTCTCATGCTGATGTAGATTATTCGGCAAAGCAAAGGGCAAGAGAAAGCTCTCTTATTGTTTACAATGAGGGTAATGTAGCTAATGCAGGTGTCAGCTCAGATTCTTCTGATATGACTCCAAGCATGCAGGAGGCATTGCATCGTTCAAACATGGATATGAGGTATTTAGAAAATTGAATTTTGCTTCCGCTAAACATTTTTGTGCCATTGGTTTTTACTTGATCTCAGGTGTCGGAATTTTCGGCCCATGATTCATTCTTTAACTTGGACAACCTGTTGTTACTTTATATTACTAGAATTTTGTGTTGATTTGTATGTCTTCATATGTTTCTTCACAGTAACTTCTAGCTATTTTGCATTGAATTAATTGTTTAGGCATAAAGTTCTAGTACCTGACCATTTGCCACAAGAGATCAAGTCGTTCACAATACATTTTTGATTGGAAACGTTTTCTTGTGCATAACTATGGGCATTCTATTTTTGAACATAGCAGACATACTTTCCTTCTATATGTATTTTTCCTAGTTCATTTTCTTTTACATATTCAGTTTTGCTTTCCATTGTACATCAATCTTGTGCACCTGCACAGGCAGGTGTACTTGCGGGCACATAGTAAGCTTTTAATGTGACTGGTTCTAAACATCCTTTGTCCTTTCTCTCCTTTCGCTCTGTTTGTTATAGAGGTCCCAGTTTCTTCTACTGACCTATGTGAAAAAGAAAAAAAAACCCAACTAGTATTGAGCACATGGCTAGTCAATTGTGATTTCTATTGGATTATGTATGACCTCACCAAGGTTCTGCAAACACATGAAATCTCTTAATACATTCTTATTCTCAGGAGCACAAAAAACTGATTGATAACTGAAATGAAATCTTCTAAGTTGCAGGGTTCCTAATTCGTTTCTCTAAATTGTCTTGGCTGACAGTGGTGCAGAGTATGTTAGGAAGGAAGTACCACTTCAAGTTTTGCCAGCTAGATATCTCTGGAGTCTCGACTCTCCCTTGTCATCATTTACAGACATGCAGCATGTATTATTTGAGGAAGAACGATCAGCATATAAGCAAGCCATACTTCAAAACATGCGGTACTATTTCTGCACGATTCACAAACTCCTTTACAAGTTTTAGTTTAAACCTAGAACTCATATGTTTCCTTAATTGCTTCCATGTGTTAACAAGTGACGGGAGAATACACCCCTTAAATTATATTCATCACACATCTACATATCAGGCCTCACTCTGTAAACTGATGGAATATTGGTAGGTGATTTTCATATCCTTTTAGTTTCATTATGATAACTCGAAGAACCATAATCTTGTTTACTTGAACTGGCTATTTCAATCTTTGCAGCTTAAACCCGGCAATCTGCATTCTGCAAGACCGTCTAAAGGAAAATGAAATCAAGGTAAGTTTGAAGATGCCAATTCATGGTTCAACTTGCTATTTTACTGATACATCGTTGTTGTACCAGCTAGCTATGCTAATGGAGGAGGCCAAATCTCTAGAGTTGGTCTCACAAAGTGTGAAAAGTAGCACAAAGTCTGAGAATCCTCACCATCGTGGAAATCGCAGCAATCCTGTTACTTCGACTAAGGAGTCGCATGATTCTGCTGGTTCGAGGAGCCCAAGTAGCATTGGCAGCAGGAGAAAGGCTCCTTGATTATATACAATTCTGAAGTTTTTCATGATCACTTGGATTCAATCCTTGAAATGATCGTCTGATTTCACTGCCAAACGTGTATTCTTCTACCTCGATCTCTTCCTGAGTTTCATGGAACTTGCTGAGAGCTTTGGGTATTTTTGCATGCTTTGTTTGTTACAGATCAACTAGTAATGGAGTCATACAGCGACTGCCTTGCACCACACTCACCATGACAATTGAAAAGCTAGAATTATTTTTTAAGGATTTGAGCTTGAACTGCAGGTGGAGGATTCGGTTCGATTTAAAACCTATTTTCTTCGTGTTTAGCATAAGACATTGATCCAACATGAAGTAGTATAATTCTCCCAGAACCAGCTGCAGCTAATTGGCTCGCTCAGCTGTAATTAACCAGTTGTTAGGTAGCAGATGAACAACTTAAGAATTCGCCTCAAACTTTATCACCGATTAATAAGGCAAATAATCAAAGCATCTATTCAATCGAAAGAGCAGTTAAACCATTTTTGTGTGGTTGGCTCTGTTTCAACATAATTTACTTAAGTTGGAGCTGGTTTGGATTGGTCGTTGGCCGTCCCCGTCATCATTATCTCCATAAGAAAAAATAAAGAAATTGTAAAGACAAAGATTCATCGAGTCGCATGGAGGAAAAGTTAGGTAGTGGCCGGCGAGTGGCGATATTTCCAATGATTTAATTTATTTACTTCTAAAAACTCTTGAAATTTTTAATTAAATGATCCGATCGGATCCGATTTTAAAACGCTGCCTGCATCAACGTCTTGGCTACTTTATTCGGATCCTTATGTCACTAAGCCATTCAGAAACCAATCCGAAAACCTACTGCCGTTCCTTAGTATTATACGTTATCCAATAGCGCAACGGGCAACTCCCTTCTCTTATTTTATGAGAGCACAAATAGCATCGAACAATACGACTTCACGCGTGCTTCGCGTCGTCACCTGTCTCGCCGCCTTATTAAACTAATGATCCATCCATATGTTAATTTTGTTTTTATGAAATGGCATCTTCGTCACCACCACGGATAAAGAAACAAACAATTGCAATTGTCAAAGCACTGCACGGTTCGGGTCGACCAGGTCGAGTCGAGCGGACTGAGCAGGCGAGCAGTGTAACGGTGAAGGCAGTGGCGCACACCGAATAATATCCATCCTACCGACGACGACCACTGAATGGAGCGAAAAGGGGGCATTGGTCGTGGGTGGGGAAAGCGTAGGCAGACCGATAAAGCAGGTAGCAAGCAGTACGTAAATCACACTGCCGTGGTACACGCTTTGTTATTGTTACAGAAAACATAAAAAGAGAAAGAGAAATTCCGAAGCTGATACGGCGAAGAATACCGCGGAGCCCAGGATGCCCCCATGTTGCTGCCGTTATTTTCCATAAATACCCCCAAACCCCAACCCTTCCCCCTCGGGGATCGCCCCATCAACCCCCTCTTCCACCCCAAATTATGAGGGACGCCGATCGCGCCTCCACCGCTGTCGGCCTCTGCCTCCTCCCCTCCGAGCTCCTACACGAGATCTTCTTCCGCCTCGCCCTCCCGGAGCTTCTCCGCGTCCGATCCGTCTCCAAGGCCCTCGCCTCCCTCGTCTCCGCTCACGACTTCCGCCGCCTCTACGACCTCCGCTCCGATCGCGGCGGCGGATGGCTCTTCATCTACAAGAAGCGGCCCCCTAGGGATTCCGTACTGCGCGGATTCAATGACCGCTTCGGCCGGTGGTTCAAGATCCCCGTCGCGAGCGCGGCCGTCGCCCCCGGCGAGGACCTCTACTTTCTCGCTGCCTCCGGAGGCGTCTTCCTTTTCGCCTCCAACAGCCGCCGCGAGCTCGTCGCGTTCAACCTCGCTACGCGCTCCGTGCGGCGGATCCCGCCCAGCCCGATGGGGCCGCGCGGCACCGCGTCGTGGAGGAGATCGGGGCTGAAGCTCGTTGCCGATCCCTCCGGCGTCGATCACTTTCGCTTCCTCTTCGCGGAGATGGTTCATAACCGCTCCGTGCTCTTCGAGTACCGATCGGAAACCGACTCGTGGCGCGCGGTCGAGGCGGAGCCGGAGCCGGAGCCGACCGGGGCAGGCGCGACGGGAATCGGCCGCAGAAGGGATGTGTGCTTGAACGTGGTTCAGTTAGGGCTCGAAAGCGTGGTTCTCTCATGCGGCGGCGGAGGAGAGGAGGGGCCGGCGGTGGTACTGGCACACCGCCCGAGGTTCCCGGCGGGCTTCCAAGGAGGCCCGCCTGTGGGATTCAACACAAGCGACCGTTTCCACGTGTACGGCGATGGAAACGTGGCGGTGGTGCGCTCGTCGGTGTCGGAGACCGCTGGCGGCGGCGGCACTAGCAGGACGCGCGTAGTTACTGGCGTGGAGCTGCTGGGGCTGAGCGAGAACGGGACAGAGTGGGAGTTGACGTCGAGGGCGCCGGCAGCGATTGTGGAAGGGCTGCGGTGGCGTCCGTACACGGCGATGATGGGGTGCCTGGTGGAGCGAGAAGGCGTGGTGCGGATGGCGCTCATGTCCAACTGCAGGGGATGCTGGGACCTGGCGTGGCTCTCCTACCACCGGGCCCAGGGCAAGTGGGCGTGCGTCCCCGTGCCGGACTGCGGCACCACCGGCCTCAACATGGCCGGCATCGCCCTCTCCTCCACCTTCTCCCGTTCGCTCTGGTCTTCTCTCTCCGCCACTTGAAATCCGTGTGCAAATTTCCATAACTCGGAAGCTGAGAACGGACGACGTGAATAAGATGCAGTAGAACTAAACTGTGTGCGTGTGTGGGGAGATCGAGTTCGGGGTGCCTGCAATTTGTGTACATAAAGTCATGAATCAAGATTCTCTTGCCGTTTCCTCTTGTAATTTTTCTCCTTTTGCATCACAATTCACAAGCCTTTTGCCAAAGCACAACCTTCATGTCGACGGAAACAATTGTCCTCTACTAATTTTGTTTTCTACGTCGCTGTCCCGGAAAATAAATGTTGGACAGAGTAGCACGGCAAATACTCGATAAGATGCATGTCAAAGGTGAAGGAAGGAAAAAGATCGCAAACAGTTCGGGAACGGAGTAACCGTCGCACTCTGCACGCAGTTTCCGTTGAACAAGTGGCGGAGCTGCTCAACAACCTCGTCTCCGCCAGGAAGCATGAGTATTCAATTGGTTGCCTTTCCCTCAAATTCTTCTCTAGGCCTACCTTAAGGCTTGCTCAATGAATCCTTGCCTTCTCCTCCTCCTGAAGCCGTGTCATCTCCTTAAGGTTTTCTTCATTGGCAAGTCTACTTTCAAGTGTTGTTATTATGATTTCACAGGTAAAATAGACAACTTTATCAAAAACCATTCATTTTCAACTATTATTAATTCTCATATTTGTAAGGAAAGCAAAGAATTCATTATAAGTATTCACTTTTAACAGTTTGGCAAGAAAAAACAATTTCTTGATAAATAATTTCTTTAATGTGTTGCCGTATGGATATTTGTGATGGAGGAATTAGTGATTCTATGTTTAAATGAAATAATCTTTTGATTTTAAAAAGACAATATTTAGTTCTTTTCTTATAATTTGCTTTTTTTTTTCATCTAACGTGTCCATAGTTTATATATACAGCTGAAGTGTCTTATCTTACCACTGGTAAGTATGAAAACATATGTTACTTGATGTTTCGAATTTGAATCCTCATAGCAACGTGTATTTATTGATTGAAGTGATATGTGATTCAAGTCTTAATAACATATATTTATTGGTTGAGATGTTGTGCGATTTAAGTCTTAGCAACATGTATTTGTTGGTTGAAGTGTTGTTGAGGCAGTATGTTCTTATCAATATAGTAGTACCGTGAATTCAAAAATTTTCTTAGGGGATTTTTTGATATGGGGCAGTTTCGGTGGTAGGGTCGGTCACTATAAAAAGTTTATCCACTACAGTTTTGTCCCCGGTAGGACATCCAGATTGTCACTCAGACACTTACGGTTCGATCCCCAGCTACGGCGTATTTGCAGAAATTTTTCTTCAAATGGAGAGCGCAATCAAAGGATGCTGAACGTCTGGGCTGGCCGCTGCGTGCACTTCCCGATTTACCCTAACGGCCGGTGGGAAACTTCCGTGGGACCGGACCGGTCACTCCTAGAGATAGTCAAATGAGGC
>JBBMKF010000028.1:6053113-6064016 GCA_037834155.1 Curcuma caesia | reverse complement strand
CTAGTATGATTAATGATATGATAGTTCTGACATGGTTCTGAACTTTGCCTTTGATGGAAGAGAACAATAAAAGAGATGACGAGCTACTATTTGAAGGTTAGAACATGATCCATCGTTAGAAGAAAGAGCAATAGAGAAAGAAGACTACAATTTTGGTAGCTGAAATTTACTAGAGCAGAAGAGGAAAAAGAAGAAAATATGTTGTTGTGTGCTGAACAAAACTCAGAAAAATATTTGTTGTGTATTGTTCTTTGGTGACAACTGCCACGGAAATGACCCAAAGCTACGATTTAGATCGAAGTCCTTTCTTCAATAATCTTGATTTCCCTCTAATGAATGCGGAGGGAGAGGTTAACGAGGAGAACAAGACGACGCATAATGCAAAAGCCATGAAGGAGATGCACGCGCGGATAGACACGGATACCAAAAGGCCATGGAAAAAGTGTGCATGCAGATAGACGCGGACATCAGAAGGCCATGAAGAAGGTGCGCACTCGGATAGACATGGACACCGGAAGGCCATGAAGAAGGAGAGCGCGTGGATAGATGCGGACACCAAGCAAATGCCAAGGTGGTGAAAGCCAAGTTGGAGGTGTTGGAGAAGTCGAAAGCACAACACCGACTGGTGCCCAATTGCAAGACTTCGACCGAACGCGGATGACAATGGAAAAGATGTCGACGGCCCCGATGATGACGACAAACAACAAGGAGACGTCATTGTGGAACCCCATGGTCTGGAAGAGTACGGGTGCATAGGACATGATGACATTGATGTCGATGAACTGCTGGAAGATTTGAAAAAGGATCTCCATGACGAGCAACAGATACCTTGACCTTCGCATCTATTCTTGGTAAGAGAGCTAGTGAGCAACAGGCGCCGTGACCTCTGTATTGTAAAAAAGGTGAGAGATCCAGATGAGGATCTTGATGACAAGCGACGGTAACTAGGGAAGCAGAAAACTCTGTAAACTAGTAATCTCCCATCTAGCGGCAATCGCTTTAGACCAACACAATATGGCAATTGTCGAGGGAGATGACGTCCTTTACTGGTGAGTCCGATAGTGAGATCCCAAAAGCGAAGGTCACCCTCCAGGAGTTGGATAAGGTGAACTGGCCATCGGAAGAGAACCATATCCTGGATAAAGTGAGAGTGGCCAGTGAGGCGATGCCCGGGCACACCATAGGAAGATCCCCCTCCGACACCATAATGAGGGGCAATCACCATGCAAGGACTTCTCATCTTGGACGAACTAGCCTACCTCAATGATGACCTCGGACAGCATCCGCTAGCAACGTGCATTTAGAGAGGTAGTCACCCATGGCGCCGAAGTTGTACTGCTTCCTGATGTTAATGAAGAAGGAGAGCAAAGAGATGGTAAGGAGAGGATCTACTTCTAGTCTTCGTAAAGTGTTGAGATTGAAGACAACCCTTGCCGCTGCTTTGTCGAAGAGGAAAAGAGAAACCTGACGGAGTGAAATGAGAAAGAGGGATTGGATTCCCCACGGCCATGGGGCGTGCCACGGACCAACCCTTTTTTTAAAATTTTAAGGAGAAGAAAGGAGTACAACTCCCGATGGTAGAAGAAAAGGAGAGAGGAATAAGAATAAAGGATGAAGGAAGAGATTACTGTTGATCGGTAGCCATAGTCGCCTCACCTTCTCGATGGTGCGCCAGCAATAGGTGAGTGCCTCCTTGTCGTCTATTCCGCCGAAGAAGAGTAGAGCAATGTGATGGAAGAGGTTGGGGTGCTCACAAACGTTGGTGTAGGCTCTGGCTCTCTCATTCTCACCAGAAATCTCCTCGAGGGGCCGACCCTTGATTTTCGACACAAAGAAGGTGAAGAAGAATCTGAGCATGTTGGTGAAGGCGAGGACGATGAGGGCCTTGCGAATTTTGTCGGGCTCCTAGTTCAACGTGTAACTCTGCATGACGAACGTGGCAAATGAGCGCACTAGCCTTGCCAGAGGTGGCGCTAATGATGTGGCAAGTGGAGTGAATTCAAATTGGGAAGAGCTCCGCCAGCAGCACGAAGGTGGTGTTGTTGGGGCCGAAGTTGGTGAAGAAGAAATTGAGAGTGAAGAGGGTGGCATTATGGTCGCGCAGGTAGCCGTATTGGATGCTCATGATTAGCATGAATAGGGACATCATGAAGAAACTGATGAGTTGAATCAAACACCTTCTGATCCTTTCGATGTAGTAGACAGTGAACCAGTAATCGAGGAAGGTGCCAAACATTATGACAATAGTCATGGCTCCCGAAATCTCGAACACCTCCTAGTGCGCTCACATCCTTTGTCGGACTCATGAGGTTGATCGCCTTGAAGATGTCCTTTTGCATCTAGTTTTGGCTATAGAATGTGATATCGAGGAGGAACCACGTTGTTGTGGTCCCCACCAATAGCCACCCGTGCTAGCGGAGGAACACTGCCGACAACATCATCAACACCAATCCAGCGAAGAACACCCCGGTGATGGAGTAGACGCCTATGGATTGCGTCAACACCCTGGTGAGCATCTTGAAGCCGGAGAAGGTGATCTAGAGCGATGACAACGGGTCGAACCTTGAGAGGTCGACCGTGAGAGTGAAGAGGGTCCACATGATGACATTGTTGGCCATGGTGGCAAAGATGGAGATGCTACCAATCTTTGAGTTGAGTAGTTTAGTCTTGGCGAGGATTTAGGCGAGGACGGGGTAGGTGGTGACGGAGTTGAGGAAGAGCAGACACGATATTCATTTCATATCTTGCGAGAAAAAGCTCGTAAGGTGGCGGAGTTGACATTGAAGGTGAGGACAGTACCGACTGCTCTGATCATGATGACTGTATATCCTAACCTTTGCATCACCTAATTGTCCATCTTAACGCCGACGAGGAAGAGCTTGATGGAGTCATCAAATGTGGCAAAAATGAATCTGTCGAAGTCCAACTTGCTCAAATTGATGGTCATTCTTTGTAGCAATCAGTGGGTTGATCGTGGTTGGAAGAAGAAGAGATGGACCATCACTCTGATACCATGTTGAAATATATAGAGATAGAAAGAAAGAATAAAGAGAAAAGTAAAGAGAAGACAACTGCTTCATTATAATTATTATAATAGGCTAACCAACCTATGTATATAGATTGCTAAAATAATATATGAAAATATAATAATAAACAAGGTAAATATATCATGATAAACATGATAATAACAAATATGAAAATAAGGATCAATATGATTGAGATTCCAAATATGGTTAGTCATCAGTAATTTGAATCAATTTCTAATTCTTATCTGGACTGTCATCTTTATCCTCATTACCATTTTTATCCTCATTACCTTTCCATTTTTTTTTATGTTCACCATTAAACAAGAACCAAATAACAACTTAGTATCAGATCTGAGAAAACCAATTCAAACTGATTCTCTAGGGTTTCCAATTGGATTTTGGTTTTCATATAATTACCCAAAAGATAGTAATCCAACCTAATTTGGGTTATTTTTTTAATCTGTAATTCTAATTCAAATTTGAGTTTTTTTTATAACCCAAATGAATTCAGGTAGGTTCAGGTTTTTTCAAAAAGCTGCTTGACCTAACCTAGTTTCACTCCTAATATCACATTGAGTAGTTATTTGTCTTGGGTAGGTGGGAATTTAATTTCTTAAGAAAAATAAGATAAAGGTTGTTAGAGTTTATATCCAACTGCAATAATCACGAATTGGACAATTCCTCAAAGAGAGTAATAGGTTGGCTATGTTCATTGTGCATCCAGTTCAATGATCCAAGAGCTCATTTGTGATCCTCATTACTGGACAGGTTGCAAGAATTTGAAGAGACATATCTTCAACTAAAGAAATTCTAAGAAAATGAGGAAAATGAGAAAATTATCAATTTTGTAAATATATACAACCAAATTTGGCAGCTACAAATTCAGACTTACAATGAAGTTATAAAGAATCAGTGTACCAAACATGAGCAGATTCAGAGTTCACGATGAAGGCAATAGTAAAGATAAAATAATAAAACTCAGTCCAATCTATGATGAATTCCAGAAAATGGTATTGGGCATATCAAAACCAAACTACTGTGAACAGGATAATACATCAGGAGTAATAACGGAACCAAACTACTAAATTAGTATAGAAACTGGAACAGTTTCTACCTGTTTCTAGAGTTTGAAGGCAGCCCTGCTGGCACAGAGCATGAGGCTTGAGATGGAAAGATTTCACTAGTTTGTGTAGATCGTTTAAAAGATGGTACTGCTGTGTTGTTAAGGCAAGAAAAAGGAGCATGCATTAGGTCGATTTTAATAATCGGATGTTAGAACAGTAGAGAAAATGTCAAGTGGGGGAACTAGAAGGGAGGTGTCACCTATGTTACAGTACTCATCTGTTGGATCAATTGTTTTGCTTGACGAACATGAATCTTGTCTTTTCTTCAACCTTTTTGCTTCATCTTGAATTTCACCCTCTGCATTGATCATTCTTCTAGATGAACTTGTATCTTGTCTTTTCTTCAGTCTTTTTCCTTCATCTTGAATTTCCTGCTGTCGAATCCTTATTTTTGCTTCAATGACTTTCTGCTCTTCCTGTACTCAGAAGAAAATATATAAGTATGAAAAAACCAGATTGACAATTCATATAACCATGAAAAAGGGGCACCAAGATAATACAAAATAAAAAAAAAACTTACAACTTCTTCCATCCCCTTCTCCTCTTTTGTCTTCATACCATGGTATTTGACAGCATAATTTGAGGTTTTGCAAAATGGGCACCTATTAGGTTAAGTATTAAACTTTACATAGTGCAAATTCCAAACAACTAATTGCCAAAAGAAAACCAAGGATACTGTGTTGGCCGAGTTACATCAGGTGGCGTCATTTGAAGGAAACACTCTTCAAGAAGAATCGTACATTAATCAGAATATAGATAACCTTGATGAGCACAACAGACAAAAATGGACTTCACAAGATTAGAGAATCACATTACCTGTGCATATCTCTTTCATGCAACACCTTGACCGATTAAGACTGGGATAATACTACAAAAAAAACATTAATTTAAAAAGCTGGTGAACAGTCCAAATTAAGTCAGCATATATAAACAAAAGGGCTAGCAAATGACAAGTATTAGGCTATGAGCAGATTACGGCATGAAGTCAGGCATATATCAGGTTTTTCTCAAACGAAGCAATCAATTTGAATTCTAAACAATCAGGACAAAAGAGATAGTTACCAGGAAACAGATGGGACACTCTTCCAGATCAAGAGCGTATTCGTCGCACCAAGGGTAGCAAGGCGCCAACTTGGATTCGAGTATGAGTTTCCTCAACTTCTTCTGGTCAATGTCTCGATGCTGGTAAAGTCCCTGCGGCCTAGTATACTGCTCATCCACAACCTGCCTCTTCCTCCCTATCTTATTCCCCATGTAATCCCACCGCAACAAGACGGAATACCAAATATCCCCGTAAAGCCCAACGTTCCCCCAAACGTTCACCTCTCGATCTCCCTCAACATCCCAGCCACAAACTTCAAAAAACACATCAGACAAAAAGAGCCCTAATTCCCTTTCACGAGCTCATCCGCGCGGAACAATTCATACACGGGAACCCTAACTCCCTACGCCAGATCGAGGCCGGAAAACTCTCCACTGTCTTGCCCTGGCCTCTCAGGATCGAAACCCGCATCAAAGCCGTGCCGAAACCGAATCAGAAACCCAAATGCGAGGCGCGGATCTCAATTCGAAGCCGCGAACCACATCATTCCTGGCCGAAGAAGGAACCCGAAGGCGTACAACGACCAACCCTAGACCCCCGGCGTCGGCTACCGGGCAGCTCACCTCGCTCGCCCTTCGCGTCCGCTGGCACCGCAGGAGGGCGGTTGGGATTCAGCCGTACGAAGAAAATTGGGAAGCAAGGAGGAGGAGGAGGAGGAGGAGGGAGAATGATTGGAGGGAGGAAATGGTGCGGTGTGTGGGCTAGAGACACAACAGAGGTGCGAACTGTGGTAAATAGCGGAGATCGATAGCACGTAGCTTCCGCCACTGTGCTTTGGATATATTATAATCTGTTTCCTAACGCTACGGCTACGGCTACGGCTACGGCTATAGCCTTCGTCGCTACCGCAATTGCTGTGTCGGTGTGAGTGAGATTGTGATTGTTGCTTGCCATGTATGGTGTACTTTTATCGGAGGGTTGGTTTGGTGTACTACTGCATCCAACTCACGCTCACCCGTACACGCACACGCGAACGAGGAGAGAGACGAACAAATAAACAATCGTGGTGTGCGTTTTTTACGGCAGTGGGGAAGAAGATGGTCAACGGTCAAGTGTGGGACCCAGGACGTGTCTCCGTCATTGGACGTGTCGATCGCTAATAATAAAATTTAAGAAAACATTAGAAAAAGGAAAATTCTCTAAATAATTTTAGTCTGAATTATTTGGATAGCGTAAAGAACTTTAATTACAATTGGAAAAAGGAAAAAAATTTAAGTCAAATTTGAATTATTCAAGCTCTTAAGAGTAGATATTTGATTCTATTTTTATTAATTCGTAATCTATTGTACAAACTGTTTAAGAATGATATTTTTAGCATAATAATGAAGAAGATCTTCGCAAAATGAATACTACTGTAACAACAATGATGAAATGCCACAGCAAGGAACTGAAATCCTTGTTGGCGGACAAGAATGAGACAAAATTTCAAATTTTTCCTCGATCTCTTGTCCTCCCAAGCAGCAACAAGATCTATGGGGATGGCACGCATCTTGGCAACGACGAGATACGGTCGCAGAGGAGCTTAGGCAGAGGCTCTGCAATGAGCAACAGGATTGGCAGGCTAAGGGGCGGTTGGCTCGAGGCGACGACGGTAGATATAAAAGGCGATGATGAGTGCGATCGGGGGAGTCAGCGAGCGCGCGCCCACGGGCTCGAGGATACACAGTACTGGGCACCGTGGGCTCGAGGGCAAGGCAAGTGTCGTACGTGGGAACGAGAAGATCTAGACAGCGCGCGGGCCCTGTGGGCTTGGCGCCGGCGACGACGTGCTCGAAGGAGAAGAGGCAACAGCAAACTCAAGGCGAATGAAACGTACAATATTTATTCATCCAACAATAAACTGGGAGAAAAATACACGTATTCATGGATAAAACCAATTAATCAAACCACCCCACTTGAACATGAAGGCTGACGATATACAAGAACATTTGAAGCATTCACTCCACGATTAACATAGAAATTGTTGATCACTGAGACGTACGATGGCCGTTAATTTACCCTTCTGCAGTTCAATCTGATCTCTCCTTGCCTTCCTGTGAGGACGCCAATGTTGCCCATCTTCACCATCGCTGCTACGAAGTCGCGGAAGAAATCGAACGTACTGACGCTGTACAGCCCGACCAGCGAGTCCTGTGAGCCGCCGTTGAAGAGCTCCTGGTCGGAGTGCATCAGTCCCCGGCCCACCACTAGGTTCTGGTAGTACCCGTTGTCGAACAGGTCCTGGGTCCGATTGTCGAGCGGAGCCAAGTTGTCGTCGCCGCCGAAGGCCGGGCAGGTCTGCCGCCGGAAGGCGGCGAAGCTCGGGTCGATGTTTCTGTCGGCGTAGATGTGACCGCGGAAGTTGACGCACTGGGCTCGCCCCATCGTGTGCGCGCCGGACAGCGCAGTCAGATCGCGGGGGCTGAGCCCTTTGATCCCGAACAGCCCGATGAGGCCGGCCAAGCTTGAGGACGACGGCGGGAGATTGGCTTCCGCCGCCGCTCGGCTCGCCGTCAGCCCATCCCGCCGCCCTAAATCCACCTGCCAACTTGGTCCTCCAAGCTGCCACAGAATTCAACAAATTTTAATCCCCAAATATTTCTTCTGTTACTTGTGATTAATTATCATTCAAAACACTCGACAGAGTACGTATCAGAACATTTTTGGAAGAAAAAACATATTAAACTGATCGATTAATTACCAATGCGACACCATCCCGAGCCGCGAGAGCCAAGATATCGGCACACGACACCGTCGCGTTGCAAGCTGCTTCCACGCTCGCCTTGATCGCATCGATGACTTCAAAGCCGCGCAGGGAGTTCCTGTTCCCGCCGGCGTTCTTCTCTCCGATCAACCACGGAGTATCGTCCAACAACACCGATCCATCACATCCCTGAAACAAAAGATATCAAACACTCGAGAAGAAGCTAATTATAATTCCTCTGAATTTCTTTCGAGGGGAAGAATATAGATATGTATATGTCTCAGTACGTTGACGAAGCAGTCATGGAAGAAGAGACGCAGGATGGAGGCCCCCATCCTCGGATCTCTCTGCACGGAGGTAGCCATGATCGAGCTCACGATGAACTGGAGACTTGGGCAGGTCTGGCTGTAGAATGATGGCGACAGCGCCTGACCGCGCGCGGTGCAAGCGAAAGCTGAGAGCAGGAAGAAGAGGAGGAAGCTGCTTTTGCTGATCATGGCCATCATTCAATTAATCCAACAAGATCACTGCAGAGAGACGAGATGCTGGAGATTGATTAGACGCATATGCACACGCATATATAGCGATCGATCAATGTTTTACTTGCAAGAGTAAATAACACGATTAATTACAGAGAATTGACGTTGACTTTTGTTACCGTAAGGAGACTTTTCCGTATGGAGTACAGCTTGATATATACTTGCATGACGCACAGAAATGAGGTTGAGTTGACTCTTTCCTTCTGAAAATTTACGCGTTGACTTTTCCCAGTTGATTGAGGTTATTAAACTACTAATTAGTAGAGTAGTTCATCTTCGTCATCTCCCACATCAAAATTTAATATGGACCTGGTGCTCGTAGTAATTAAACATTGTTTGATATTTGAAAAAAAAAGGGCCTTGAATCCACTGAAGTGGTCAAAAGCCAAAAAAGAGGGAGTTGGGTGTAAAAGTTACATGGCACATTTAAATTTTAATCGACAAAAATTCAGCCACTGATATTTTCCCAAGTACGTCATTGACAAAGATCTCTGTTTTTTGTTTTGCTAGGCGTGTATTGTTTTCAATTCTATAGATCATTTGAAAACAACATTTTTATTTTTAATCTTGTGATGGATGTAAAATTTTCGCAATTATAGGTCTATTTCTTCATTTAATATATGAATAAGTTGACTCTTTCTTTCAATTATCTATTACAATAATATGAATTGAATTGTCTTGGTGCCAATTGATGGATGGCATTAATTAATGTACGTAGTAGTTAAACTTGGTCCTCTCTCGTAGCAATTCAATATGAATTTACTGAGTAGTTGCCATGAAATATGTGGATTTGGTCTAGTCATTTTGCAAATTTTGCACAATTAGACCTTAGATTTAAGATAAAATAAAATAGTTAAATAAATAAATAATCTTATTATTTATACTTATTTAAACGTGCCACAATTTTAATCACTTTGCTTATCTTTTTAATTTTTAGCTTTTATTTATAAGCAAAAGAGAGGAAAAGGATTTAAGGAGAAAAGAAAATAATAAATAATAAATAATAAATTTAAGGAGAGGGATAAAAAAATAAAAAAAATAATGAACGATAGAAAAAGGAAATTTATTTATTTATATTATTTTTATCCACTTCTATATATATTTTTTAATTTTCTACCTCTTCACATTTTTATGCTTTAGAAAAAAGATTAAAAAAATAAAATATAATAAAGTGATAGATTTTATCTTTTAGTAGGTATTATCATTCTTGTAGTTGAAGCTACACTACCAAGCCCAACCTCACCAACGGAGAAATTTTTCTTACAAAAATTTATCAAGATAATAAAATGGTTAAATTTAATATGTCAAAGAAGTTAGTTGATTGTTGGATCACTATACGAATTTGGTCGATAGACTTAGCTTCTAATATTCAACGAAGCAATAAGTAAGATAATTATCAAAGTAGATGCATGTAAAATAAAAGGGTAAGTTTATTACTTCGCCATAAAAGTATCGAAGTCTTTATTCGATTCGTAACTAATTCAAAATTGGATCGATTTCAAATTAAAAAGACTTTTTTATTTCATCAGTTCCATAAAAGTACCAAATTAGTTGATCATATACGACTTCACAGATTATATTAATTGATGAAAGAAGTTATTTATATGAGTTCATATATAGTTTTTGTATTGTGGTATAGTAAATATTTACTTTCACTTCTGTATAATTTGGTTTAATCAAAGTATTTTTTTTTATTGTATTACTTCTTTAAAGTGTAGACATAATATAACATATTTTACTGCAATAAAAATTTTAATTTAACGAAGTAATTTATACATACAACTTCATAATTTTAAATTGTGATGAAGTAAATGTTTTATTTAACTGCGCCACTATTTAAATTTGTCAAAGTCTTTTGTATTGTATTACTCCACCATTTATTTGTAGTGTAGAAGTAATTGATCATATTTTATTGCAACACAATTTTAATTGAATAAAATATTTATCACCATCAAAATTGAACAAATATACCATAAATATCTACCAAATACAACCCAAAAGTATTCACAAAAGATGACCAAATACAATCCAAAAAGTGTATCCACAAATCTCTAAATACAACACAATGTACATGACCCTTAGACACCCACATAGGAGTAGACAAATTCACTCCATTTATCTTTTACTTCATCATATTGAGATTGATTGTAATACTAGTTCTTGATTGATGCTGCAAATTGAAACATTAATATAAGTTTGAGGCTCAACGAAAAATGATTCAATATTTCATAAAGATGATATTTCGTAAAGAAGAAATTAACCTTCTTCTCTAACTGTGGATCTTCATCTAAAATCATCTCTTTCATGTACACTTATATAATAATCACATTCAACACCACCACTTTATTTTAGATTATCCTAATTAAATTGAAAAGGTAATGCAATTAGTGACAATCCAAATAATAAGAACTATCAATTGATGCCTAAAT
>JBBMKF010000028.1:6010856-6041209 GCA_037834155.1 Curcuma caesia | reverse complement strand
AATCTCAAAATTTTCATCTAATGATTACTCCCAGAAAGTAGAATTTCATCTGTATACAAGAAGAAGAATAATAAAAAGTAGAATTTCATCGTTAACTTTAATATATCAACCGATATTCTTGTTCGCAGTATAATTCCACGAGGATGAAGAGCCTGATAAAGCAAAATCATACAAAATATTTTGATGATGAACCAGACTGTTCTGCCCAAATATCATGAATGATCAGACCACTAGTCAACGAACTATTGACGTGCACGCTCTTCAAAGATGACTGTCGAAAAATACAAAAGAACTTAAAAAGCGCTCAAAAAGAGAATTAGAATGACACCAGAGATATCTTGACAAGTCATTCCGACGTTCAAGTTAGGATTTTATATGAGAAAAGAGATTAAAGACTTGGGGAAGTTAGAGTTTTGTGTGCATATCTAGGCCCATGAGTATGGACAACCTTTATAGAATTGGTCTCCAAAACATCAACGTCCATTTAGGAATATTTCGAGATATGTTCTTCTATTCCAACATACGTGTTTCAATTGCCCATGTCTTCTGAGATATTTTCCTTTTTCTCCGAGTGAAACAGCCTTAAGTTTCCTAATCTTAAGGATGAACTGACTTCATGGGCCCCGTCTGAGACTGAGTAAAGGTTGAGATCGACGCTCCTTTAACTGACAACTCATCATGACTTTACTCCTGTATGACACAGAGGTAATAGATTTTCGCCACATCACAAGCATTCCCAATTAATTTAGACAAAAAAGGCGTAGTCTGACTGACTGGACTGTGCTGAATTATTGTCAAGATACCTTGATGAAGTGTTATCGCTCCGCCACATATGGATAAAGTGGCCATAACAGGATCTCGAGCTCGGGCTTGGCATAAGGCTATATTGCGAGCTCGAGGCTCAATGCTTTATACTTGTCGTAAGACTATGTCATGAGCTCAGCGCTCCGTGCTCCGTGCTCCGTGCCTGTCGTAAGGCTATGTCGTGAGCTTGAGCTCGGTGCTCCGTCCCTATCGTAAGGCTATGTCGCGAGTTTGCTCGATGTTCCGTTCTTGTTGTAAGGCTATATCACAAGATCAGGGCTCGGTGCTCCATGCTTGTCGTAAGGCTATGTCGCAAGTTTAAGGCTGGTGCTCCAAGCCTATCGTAAGGCTACGTCGCGAACTCAAGACTCAGTGCTCCGAGACTGTCGTAAGACTATATCGCGAGCTCAAGGCTCAGTGCTTCGAGCCTATCGTAACGTTATATCGCGAGCTCGGGACTCGGTGCTGCGGGTCTGTCGTAAGACTAAGTCGCGAGCTCGAGGTTCGACACTTCGGACCTATCGTAAGGCTGTTACGAGCTCAGGGTTCGGCGCTCTGGGCCGGTCACAAGGCTAATTCGCGAGCTCGTGGCTTAGTGCTCCGTGCTTGTCGTAAGGCTATATCGCAAGCTCGGTGCTCTGGGCCTGTCATAAGACTAAGTCGTGAGCTCGGTGCTCCGAGCTGTCGTAAGGCTAAGTCGCGAGCTCGGGGCTCCGGACCTATCGTAAGGCTAAGTCGCGAGCTCGGGGCTCGGTGTTCCGGACATGTCGTAAGGCTAAGTCGCGAGCTCGAGGCTCGGTGCTCCGGGCCTGTCATAAGGCTATGTCGCGAGCTCGAGGCTCGGTGGTCCAGGCCTATCGTAAAGCTATGTCGCGAGCTCAAGGCTCAATGCTTTAGACCTGTCGTAAGACTATGTCGCGAGCTTAGGGCTAAGTCGCAAGCTTGGGGCTTGGTGCTCCGTGCCTATTGTAAGGCTATATCGGGAGCTCGGGGCTTGGTGCTCCAGGCCTGTCATAAGGCTATATCGGGATCTCGGGACTTGGTGCTCCAGGCCTGTCGTAAAACTATGTCACGAGCTCGGAGCTCGATGCTCCAGATCTATCATAAGGTTATATCGCGATCTCGGGGCTTAGTGCTCCAGGCCTATCATAAGGCTATATTGCGAGCTCGGGGATCAGTGCTCTATGCTTTTTGTAAGACTATTTTGTGAGCTCGGGGCTTAGTCACAAGCTCGGGGTTCGATGCTCCGAGCTTGTCACAAGACTAAGTCGCGAGCTCGAGGCTCGGTGCTCCGGGCCTATCGTAAGGTTATATCGCGAGCTCAGGACTCGGTGTTGCAGGCCTGCTATACGACTAAGTCGCAAGCTTAGGGCTTGACGCTCCGGACCTATCGTAAGGTTAAGTCACGAGCACGGGGCTCGGCGCTCCAGGCCTATTATAAGGCTAATTCGTGAGCTTGGGGCTTGGTGCTTTGTGTCTGTCGTAAGGCTATGTCGCAAGCTCGATGCTCCGGGCCTGTCATAAAGCTAAGTCGTGAGCTCGGGGCTTGTCATAAGGCTAAGTCATGAGCTCAGAACTCGATACTCCGGGCCTGTTGTAAAGCTATGTTGCGAGCTCGGGGGTCGGTGCTCCGTGCTTATCGTAAGGCTATATTGCGAGTTCAGGGGTTGGTCCTCCGTGCTTATCGTAAGGTTATAGCACAAGCTCAGGGCTTGGTGCTCCGTGTCTGTCATAAGATTATGTTGCGAGCTCAGGGCTCAATGTTCCAGATCTGTCGTAAGGCTATGTCGTGAGCTCGGGGCTCAGTGGTCCTAGCTTGTTGTAAGGCTATGTCGCGAGATCGAAGCTCGATGCTCCGGACCTATCATAAGGCTAAGTCGCACGCTCAGGGCTCGGTGCTCCGGGCATGTAGTAAGCTTAAGTTGCGAGCTCGGTGCTCTGGGCCTGTCGTAAGGTTTAGTTGCGAGCTCGGTGCTTCGGGTTTATTGTAAGACTAAATCGCGAGCTCGGTGCTCAGTGCTCCGGGCTTATCGTAAGACTAAGTCATGAGCTCGGGACTTGGTGCTCCAGGCCTGTCGTAAGGCTAAGCCGCGAGCTCAGAACTCGGTGCTCCAGGCTTGTTGTAACACTATATCGCGAGCTCGGGGCTCGGGACTCTGAGCCTATCATAAGGCTATGTCGCGAGCTCGGAGCTTGGTGCTCCGTGCCTATCGTAAAATTATATCGCAAGCTCAGGGTTCGGTGTTCCAGACTTGTCGTAAGACTAAATCGCGAGCTTGGGACTTGGTGCTCCGTGTCTGTCGTAAGGTTATATCACAAGTGCGGGGCTCGGGGCTCCAAGCATATCGTAAAACTATGTCGTGAGCTCGCAGTTCGATGCTCTAAGCCTGCTGTAAGATTATGCCGCGAGCTTGGAGCTCGGTGCTTTGCCTGTTGCAAGGCTATGCCCACGATTCTGTCCAAGTCAAAAAAAAAAAACAGGACCAAGGAAGTTTTTGAAAGTACTTGAATCATCTTTGAGAGTACCACTAATTTCTAAAAGAAGGCTTTTAGCTGCTAGAGGAGATCCACTAGCGCAAGTTGAAAGGAGACGGATTAAACCCGTATGTAGAAGTACTAAGAGAGACTTGTCCTCCTGAATTGCTGAGAGAAATCAGTCCTGCTGCTTGTGCAAGCAATCCATAACTCGTCTAGTTTGTCAGGGCATGATGCAAAGGCTTATGCAATTCTTGTCAGGCAAACGGAAGCATGTTCTACAACCTTTGCATCATGATAGTTAAGAAGGTTGGTCAACAATGGAATTGCTTCCATGACAAAACCCGCTGCATCGGATGGGAGTATTTTGCACATAGTTGCTGCAGTGAAGAGAGCCACTCTTTGAACTCCTGTGGAAAAGAAGTCTAGGTAAGATAGCACTGCCAGTGAAGTTCGCCCCGTGGGAGAAGTTGGTGCCGACGGAGTCGAGGTAGTCATTGAGGAACGGGAGGCCCAAGCTGCTCGCGATGAAGTTGACGACGAGGTGACCGTCACAGTATCGGCTGGCCGGCTTGCCGAAGGACTCACTGTGGGGCGGCCCCGCCGCGCCGAAGGCCGCCGAGAGCCTGTCGGTGTCGGAGTTGGAGTTACTAAAGTTGAAGATGGTCGGGAAGTTGCAGGAATTAGAGGTGGCAGCGATGGCGATGGCAAGAAGAGCTTGGGCAACATGAGGAGGGAGAAGAAGAAGAAGAAGAGAAGTGAGAGCTTTATGGGGGCGACCGATCGGAATCCGACAAATCGACTGAGATCGACGGAGATCTTGACGCGAGAGGTAGGTTTTCTAGGGTTTGCGCAGACAGCTATATAAAGGAAATTTTCAAGGGTTGGGATCGACTCGGTGGGGGGATCGTTGGGGTTGGATTCCTTGACGAGGCGAGGCAGCGAATTAAGATTGGGCACCGTTGGTTCTGAATCAGAAGTGGAACAAAAAGAGGAATGGATTAGGATTGCGGGAAAAGTGGTCCAGATCTAGGGATTTTTCGCACTCCTTAAAGTTGGATCTACGAGAAGAATTGGCTATCGTGACTGCATGGGCGGCGGAGAAACAATGAAATGGATGGTGGCCTTCGTCGTAAACTAGGGATTTTTTTCGACGTCATGGGCTATCACTTTGTCGTAGCTTTTTTATCTGACGGAGCCATAGTTGTCATTAGTTCTTCCAGTGTTAACCATCGCAACGTCTTGGCTCAGATTTCTCACAGACAACGTCAATTTATTCCGGCCAAATATCGTAGATGATTAAGCCACCAACCAACGAACTGCTGACGTACACGCTCCTTGAAGATGACTGTGAAAAAAGACAAAAGAACCTGAAAAGCGCTCAAAAAGAGAGTTAGAATGGTGCCGGAGATAGATCTCGACAAGCCACTTCAATGCTCAAGTTAGGATTTTGTATGAGGAAGGAGATTAAAGACTTAGAGAAGTTAGGATTTTGTGTGCATACCTGGGCCCATGGGTATGACAACCTTTTACAGAGTTGACCTCCGAAACATTAACGTCCATTTAGGAAATATTCCGAGAAACATGCTTTTGTTTCGATATACGCATTTTAATTATCCATGTCTTCCAAGATATTTTCCTTATTCTCCGAGTGAAACAATCTTAGGATTTCCTAATCTTAAAGATGAACTAGCTTCATGGGCCCCGCTTTAGACTGAGTAAAGGTTGAGATCGACGCCCCTTTAACCAACAACTCATCATGACTTTACCCCCGCATGACACGTGGAGGTAACATATTGCTGCTACATCACAGACATTGGCGAAGCAGTACACCAATATAAATTACTTCAATCTTATGTTCCATGAAAGGAAATGGACTTAATACTTTATAGCAGCTCCCTTGCCAGCAATGCTAAGAATTCTAATTGGATCAATAACCATTTGATTGTTTCCCAACAGTTCTACCATTAAAACCTTTAGGAAAAAATACCAGTAACAAGCACAAATAAAGAATACTAACAAAAAAAATGGTGAAAATGAATGATTAGAATTTACCGTTCTGTTGGGATCATATGATGCAAAAACAGCAGCCACCATGTCGGCAAATTCGGGAGATGATTTATCGCCCACCAAGACAACCTGTTTCCTTGATGGAACAGTGAGCATGTCTGCGGCACAACACATAAGTGGGACAGCAATGCTTTGGTCTTTTAACCTCTTTTCAAAAACAGCCTGGAGAGTAGTAGTGTTTAGGATCAATAGAAAGATGAAAGAGGTCGCAGCTAAGATATTGTAATCTTATTGCAACGGATATGTTTGATTAATGGACTTCCTCCTTGTAAGACGTAACAAAAAACAATTTGTAATTCATACTTCACCTTTCCTTCTCAATTTGTAATTCATTGATAGATTTCCCTCCATAAGATAATCTAAATTGCCATTGACGATTCAGAATACCAAGAAATACAATAAAAAAAGGAATTTAAAAACTAGTAAATTTGCTGGTGATCCCACAAGATTACTTGTACCAAATGCCATCTCATTGCTAGACTTTTTTATCTAATCTAAGAACTAGCAAGCTCACCGTACAACATTACCAAATTTAATGTCTGTACTCAGATCAGTATTTTTTTATCTTACAGATTTACTCCAAGAGAAAAGACCTATATTTGTCCAATGCAGAATATGAAAAGCAAGGATATCGAGTAAACCAATATGGGTTCAAAAGGGGCTCATTTTCAAATGGAGAAATGGAAATGCCACCTTGTTTGCAATATTATTTTCATCTTTGGTCACAACCAAAGGATTGATATAAGGAAATTATCTATCAAATGGCTATGCTTTCACTGAAAAATTAAAATGAAACTGGGAACTAATGAATAAATCTTTTTCTAGTGCACCATCAGCAGGGCCAAGACTTGCAGAAGCATGAATAGTCTATTATGCCAAGCAATAACATACCAAAAGATGTTCCGATGCCCTCCTATAATTGTCAGACCTTGCACCAGCAACCATAGATGACAACCGTATCAGATTGATTGCTGAAACTGAGTTTCCAGATGGCTCTGCTCCATCATGATCTTCCTTTACTCGGAGGAGGACTGAAGGATCTTCCCCTGGAGTATTATAGTAACCTCCTCCTTGTTTGTCCAGGAACAAGTCATCCTGGCAAAGGAGTCATGTATCATTAAATAATTAAACATAAACAAGGCCAAAAAAGAAGTCAACTATTTGCTTGCCTGTGTAGCTTGTAACTCAATTGCCCAGGATAACCAGTCAGTCCTACCACCAAACTCATAAAGATCTAGCAAACCAGAAATGAGAAAGGCATAATCATCAAGAAAGCCAGGTGCTTTAGATGGGCCATTGCGAAAGCTATGTTGCAGCCTGTGAATACTTGAATCATACAGTTTGCTCTTGATAAAGGATGCTGCTTTTTCTGCAACTTCAAGGTATTCATTTGGCTGCAAAAGGTAAAAAATATGCCAGAAATGAGCATCACCCTATTCAAGATACTGGTCAAATAATGCATTAGTTTGCTAAATATGTTCATATATTCTTGATACTTGAACAAAGATGAGTGATGTACTCTCAGATATAATTCAGATGCTAAAAATTCATCTATCCATTTCCCATGATGTAAACATCAAGATTGAACAATCCAATATGCAGAAACTAAGCTTCTAAAAGCAAACAAACATGCCTCATGATGGAATTCAGATGCATTTTCACAATTTTCTATGCAAGTCAACAACAAATAAAATATAGATACTGATCTCTGCGCATAAACATCAAGATAAGAAAAGTTGTAATTTTGTACACTGCAAATAAGGCCATAAACTCAAGGTATATTAATCAAACTCACTCAGACATATTCTGTCATAACTATGTTGCCAAGAATGGTTTAAACAACAAAGAAATGCTATCAACCCTTAATGCGATTCAATTTCCAGCTCTTGGAGCTATATTTTAGATCGGTAAGACTTCCTTTTGTAACTTTTATTGTTTTAGACAAGCGAAGTGTTATCCAACAGAGCAAAATCAAATTATCACAGAAGGCATAGAATGAGAAGCATCAGTCAAGATATTTTATTGAACTCTGCACAAAATGTAGCATAAATCTGCTCGTCTCTTCTAATAATGAATGGCAATTCTATTTGATCATTATTCAGTACATTTTCACGTATTAGTTATTAGTCAACATTAATTTGACAGAAATCTACAAACAATTGTATCAAGTTGTTCAGACCACTTGCATCTGTACCAAAAGTAGTAATCTGAGTTGGTTCATAATATGTGCAAGTATTGTGCAGTTAATTTGTGTGGATCTAGAGGATAAGGTATTCAGAAGCTAAGAAACAATGAATCCAAGTTGAAGCCTTAACAATCTAAATTATTTGAGAATACTTGAACAGAGTCTGAAATGGAAGATGAAATGCTTACTAATGCTCCATCATGCTATCTCCATTGCAAGTATGGAGAAGTACTTGTCGCTAAAGATAGTGAGTTCTACATTGTGGTCTCTATGAAACTAAGATTATTTATTACAATTGCATTTGATTGATAGCATACAAAAGAACAACAGAACAATTGATTTTAGATAGAGAACAGAAATATTTGTCCTACAAAAATTGCTGGAATAACCATTACAACAGAAATAACAAGAATGGATCGAGCTCACATCACATCCCACCACCGGAAAATAAAATTGAGTTTCCTTGGGTTCTGCTTTGAGAACTTTAGAAGCTCTTGCAAATGACGAAATTGCCAGCCCATTCCATGATACAATTACCTGGAGAAGCAATGGGCTCATTAAGAAGCCTTGTTAATACTAGTCTTCCAAAAATGAGGAATGTTTTATGCATAGAAGTAAAAGACCTTGTCATCCAAATGTGGTCTTGGCCGTTTTGACCTTGCATCATATAATTTTTTACGACATTCTTCCAAAATCTGATTGTATTCGTCTATAGACTTGTCCCATTTGGATGCCATGGAAGGAGCATCTTTTCTCTCTATTAGAACATTTTTTCCCTTGAATTCATCATGAGGATCACTCATTGGAGAAAGATCACAATTTCCTGATGGTTTAATGTAGTAATGATCTTTAAACAAATCTGCATGTTCTCCGAGAATCTCTTCAATCTACATCACAAAAAATAAGAACATTAGTGATATAAGAGGAAGACAATGAAAGACGATGCATCAAGCAACCTCCTAAATGAACATAAGAACTGGCCAATTTAATATGATAGTGGCTTGTTTTATATATATATTTCCTATTGGACTATCAATCATATTGTTAGATGTCAACCTCACACCAGATCTTAAGTTCTGTTCATGGATGAATGTTTTACATCAATTGACATATATCGCTTGTGCTAGATAAACTCAATGCATTAATTGTTTTAGTTGTTTTGTGCTTTGCTGAACTCCAGTTCCAAATCACATATACTTGTTATTTGAAGTTCTGGTTCAGGAACTTTATCTATGAATATATGAGTATTACCAGTCATTTGCTAATCAGATAATATTTTTTCAAGTCATTATAAACAGTCAATGACTCTATGAGAAAGAAAAAAGACCTCCTGATTTGTCCAGATATAAAAAGATCCTTCCTTCTTTCTTGTAGCACCATGATATTCTGCACTATCAGCATCCTCTGCAGAATAAATTTCACCAGCATCTCCAATCATATCTCTCCTCAAATAATCCAAAATATCATGAGCAACAGATGAGTAGTAGGTGTCCTTTGTGATCGAAAATGTATCTAAATAGGCATTAGCAATCTGACCATGATCGTACAACATCTTCTCAAAATGCGGAACTGCATACCATGGAAATTGCACACTGTTTAAATTAGGAAATGATAACTTCTGCTTAAGGAAGTCATTATTCATAGCGTAGTGTAGGAACCAACTGAATACAAACAAATCAGTTTCTGGTAAGAGGAAGAGAAGATACGTATCAATATTTGCTAACTACAACAAAGTGAAACTAGTTGACTCTAGCACATGGTTTTATGTACATTTGGAAGATACCATAGTGACAGCCTGACAGGTACTCTACTAATTCAATATAGCATCGTGGGAATATGCTTTATTTCCTTATTTGATCGGTTGATACTAAATGGTAATGCACTCTGTGTTTCCTAAAGTTTTTTTGCACATACTGGGACTTCATTGACCTTTGATATATTGAACACCTTTTCCTTGAAAGAAAAGAAACAGAAATGACGTTATCACTGTTATTCGTCAGCACTAGTAGTGTCTTTCAATATACTGAACCACCTCCAACTGTCAGATCCTGAATTTAAATAAGGAATTGATCACCTTGAAATGTGCTTAACCTAAAATAACATCTATGCTTTTATTAGATTTGTTTAATCTCGGACTGCATTGGTGGCAACAGATGGGAGCAACAACATTGAACTCGGGCAATTAAAAGTTGAACTCATCAGATTTGACTAAGGTAGGGTTGAAGTCACTATGATAAGAGTAGCTGTGGGACCTCATAGTAGCCATAACCATAGGATTTATACAGAAATCTGAAGTTCTGAACCATTCACAAACAATCACATTAGTTATAACTATAGTGTCATTTTCTCATCCTCTTTCTTTGCTCTTGCCTCAAATTTAAAGAGTATTGGTCAAGTTTGCAGTATTATGTTAGTTGTTGAGTTTACCCAATAGAGATAAATGGTTTATTTTGTTTATGTTCTGCTAGGATACTAGTTAATAGTTGTTTTATTGTGATAGTTAATAGTTGTTTATTGTGATTCCAGACAATTATTGGTGGATTGACCTTAAGCGGGGTTGAAGTCTTAAAGATACAAAGATGGTAATGCCACTACAATCCCATGATCATTCAAATGGCAGACAGTCTGCATGCTCCTTTGGTTTATGTATGGATTGCAGTTAAACATACTAATGTTTTAGTTGATGATAAAGAAAAGTAAGGAATATGAGTTATTAGAAAAAAAAATAAAGTCAAAATATGACAATCAAGGAACAATTATACATAGTATGGATAGATGATAAAATGACAAACTAGATTAAGATGGTAGGACATGTTAAAAAAAAAGAAGTAAAAGTTCTACAGTTATAACTGATTTTAAAATCTCCATTAGCAAGCAGTGATTCTATTAGTATTTTCTATAAGATTAGAACATTTATAGCTAGCTAAAATTATAAGAGAAACTACAAAAACTAAAAATTGTTGAACACTTACCATGCCAATGTTCATCCACACTATACCTGTGAAATCCACCTCCAATATGATCATGGATTCCACCTCTAGCCATGCATTGCAAAGTATGGCAAACCATCTCCACATTTTTATTAGCATCACTTTGCCTACCTTCCTCCATAAGCTTCCTTGACTCATAAAGCAGAATACAAACTTCCACTGGCCTAGGAAATTTGGGAGCAGCACCAAAACCACCAAACTTTGGATCATAGCTACTTGCAAGCTTAATGAAAAAACCAATCAAAAAATTCTATCAGACATCAGTGGAAAAAAAAATAAAAACTCTCAGTACTCAATATGAGGAGAATATTATTGTAAAAGAGCAAAATAAATAGATGCAAATACTAAGTAATTAGCTCGGCACTGTGAAATCTGCACTCAATGGGAACATGTCTTTGTGAAAATCACCCAGCTGTTAACTATTAACTCTATTTAAAAAGGTACCATTTGTGCAATTCTTTGCAATAGCCGACCCTTCTAGCTGCATGACTGCATCTACTTCCCATAAAATATGTTCTAGGAAACATCAAAGGACTGGGACCTAAGAGCAGTACCACCATGTAAATCTAATATTTTCAGAGAAAAAAGATTTTAGTGAAACGAATTCAGAATAGTGTAGCACTCAACTCATCCAAGGACAAGTTGGCTAGAGGAAGGCCATCTGCCACAGAATGGGTTCATTACAAAAAACTAAGGGTGGGTGTGTTCCGAATTATGAGATGTCTTAATTCTTGTATAAATAAAATATTAACCACAAAGATTATTATAAAATATCATTATAATATTACAGTATAATAGTTATATTCTATCAATATATAGCGTGCTGTCATCATGGTTTCAAGTGTTGATGAGTATCAGTTGGCACAACCGAAAGGAGAAAGATATCATTTTGTTCTTTGAATATAGTGCCAGCACAGGTGAATACCACTATGCTACACATGCAAAGAAAATTGTAAGGGTACCCATTGAGACAAATTGTATATCAATTAATAGGGTGCGTAACTGACCGAGACAAAATGATGCTCTTCCAAAAATACTCATATTATGTTCGTCAATCATTTGTAGGAGATAAACACTAACGGAAGGTAGGAAGAGAAGCACCACTCAATGGTTATAGGAAGATTTTTCTTCCCATGGTTCATTCTTCTATTCCATTTGTTAGTCATGTGGAGTAGATGAAACACTAATGTTATCTCTACTTTAAGGAAAGAAGAGAGGAAGGGAGAGGGATTTCCTTCGTTTTGTCTATTTGAAAATGAGACAAAATGACAACTTTCGTGCTTTGAATCTATCATAAGGCATGCAAATTTATACTAATCTTTTCAATATTTTTTCACTATTTGTGTCCTCTTCCACCCACTTTTAGAAGGAAGTCAAAGTGGGGAAAGGCGAGCCAAATTGCACCTTTTTCTTTTTCTTTCTATTCCTCCAATTAACCAAACAAGGAAAATAATTGCTTCTCCTCTTCCCTTCCCTCTATTTGTGCTTCCTTCCTCTCAAGTAAACATAGCATAAAAGGAGATGCATCAACTACAGTATTAGCACTAGTAAAGAGTAATGACACAAGAGCTGAATAAACTACGATATATTTCAACTCATATCTTGTACCTATAATTATTCCATTTTTAATTATGTTATCTCAACTCTTCGTACTTAACCAAGATATACTTATAACATGTGTAGAAATCAATCTTAGTACTAGACATCTAAGGAGTATCATTAATATGGATCTAAGAAATTATAATGTTACAAGAACTAATATTCATTTTAGTATTAGAAAGGTATAATAATGTTGAGATGTTCGTTAATAACTAGTTGCTCTAAAATTTTAATTCAATTGTAATTATAATTGTTGTAGGCTTGTATTTAGACTAATCAAACTAAGTAGAAGGGGATTATAGATTAAAAATCTCAGCGCGCCGATTCTTCACATGGCACAGTCCTGAAATTGCATCATTCCTATCAAAGACTGAAAGTCTAATATGGGGCAATCCTTTTAAAACCTTGGCTATTATCATATCTAATATGACTAAACTTTTCAACCACAAAGAATCTGGGGGACGACATAAAAGAGCTCATTTGAGAATTTCAATTCAGTTAAGAACTGAAAGGTCATCATCAGCGTATCCCTTAAGGAAACAAGATTACCAAGAAGAGTCTAATTCAATGGTGGATGAAGAGCCTAGTTTACAACTACGAAATTCATATTGTTTCAGAAAATTATGTATGTCAAACTTAGAATGTTAACTCATGCCATGATAGGATAATAGGATACCGATAAACAAAGGTAATGTAGGAGAAAAAGGATGGCCAAGAAAGAGAAAAATAGTCACATGTAAAATGAGAAAGCATTGATGGTCAATGGTGATTAGTGTCTTCTTCCATTAATATATCTTTGCATAGTTGATGGAAATTCTACTAATGAGATAAAACTAGTAGATGCATTTGCTGGAGTGATATAAACCAACAGGATAAATACCTGTCTAGAACATCTTTTTAAGGAAACATGAGCTAACTCATCGGATATTTTACTGGAGTTAGCTGTCGTAGAAAGTGCTTCTGAAAGTTGTTCAATTGCAACAGTCCCACTTTCTTCCAGCATCTCACGTTTAGTCTCCCAAGCTTCTTTCACCTTTCTAGGGAAAAGAAGTAACAAAAACATAAGACCAATTCTTAGATTTCATGCAACTCTGACTGTAATAAACGAGGTCAGTTACCTAAGGATTGTCTTGAAACCAGGTCTTCCATACTTGTCAACAGGCGGAAAATATGTTCCACCCATCAAGGGTTTCAGATTAGGAGAGAGGAAGGCACTCAAAGGCCAACCACCACCACCATATAGTGCAGAAACATATGTCATATACACCTACAAAAGGTCGCCTTAATTAGAAATAGAATATAAATAATAATATCCACATGAAAGAACAGAGAAGCTAAACTCATTATACAAAAGTCAAAACATATCACGCAACTTAGTACAAATGGATATCTTCCAGACCCTCTCAAAGTTGAAAGAAGAGATTGACGGATGACAATTGAATTGCTATGATAATTCTATTACCTTATCAACATCAGGTCTCTCCTCACGGTCAACCTGTTTAGACCAACAAGTCAGAGAAGTCATCACACAATACTTCTAGGCAGTCATAATATAGAATCACAGAATAGTGAATATAACAGTAGTTATGAAAAAGGAAAAAAATTATATAGGACAGTAAAAATATTGGTATTTTACATTGATGTATGAAAGATAAATAGTCTGCTTTGTTTTTCTTTCCTTCACAAATTTTCAGTTGGTATAGTGGTATTGCTTTGTATGGAGGAATAAATAAGATCTATGTAGCTGGCCCCAAATAGTTAAGACCAAATACTACATGATGACAACATTAACAATAACTTTATAAATTTTCAGGTTGTAGGAAGAAAAGGGCAAAAAAATTCATTCCCCAGATAAACATATGCTTTACAATCATTGTACAGAACAATAACAACCTTGATGCTAACAAACCAATCATTTAGCATTTTCGCAATCTCTTCATTCTCGAATGACTCAACTTCCATGACATGGCACCTACAATTACAAGGAAATTAAATCCAAGAGAAATCATGGTAGATAATTTCCTTCTAGCTGGAGTAGACCAGGAGAATTTGAATGACAGTAGCAAAATAAACATCAAAATTATATTTCAGTAGTATATTCCTAAATGAAGCACGAATAGTTCTTCTCCAAGTGCAATATAGCATCTTCCTTCATAAGAAAAGTCACACTAGCTAAATCTAATACCTTTGACAGGGCTGGACAATTGTATGAATAGACAAGGAAGGAAAATAAATAAAATACAAGATGAGAATAAAAAAGAGAGGGAGAGAGGAATTATGTTCAAGTTAAACTATTGGGCTCCTATGAACTGATGTGTAGCAGCTAAAGTAGCCATTGTATCAGCGGGTTACAACTGATACTAGCAATATATCTCTGATAGCATAGCAATACCATGTTCCTACTCCCAATATGTATAGCTACAAAAGTTTGTATGGATAAGACACCCTGGATGGTAATAGCAATCAAAATTGAGATATCATTCCATCCAAGAGTGATTATAGTGGCAATTTATAATTTATTCTTTCAACAATAAATCAAAACCCATTTTGAGTCATATGGGACCAAAATCATGTTAGGAGAGTGTGCATTAGCAAAGGATTCGTCCTTACTGATTTACTGCAAAGAATAGAAAAATCAATCAAGACAATACATCATGATTCTGAATAACATAAAACAATTACATGAATGAGAAATCTTACCAGTGGCACGTACTATATCCAACTGCAAGTGCAAAACCCACGTCAACAAAATGTGAATAAACAAAATTAAAGGAAATGAGAAAAAAAATCAAGCAGCTTTGAGGGTATTGATCATGTATTCATTAAGCCATGAATTTCAGTATACGCACTCGATAAAAAAATGGGGATGTTTCTTTTGCGAGCTTTCTCAAAAGCTTCTTCACCCCAAGGATACCAGTCAACCTTGGATTTGGAAGAAAACAATGATAGTAATAAGACAATTAGAATCAGCACAACATATGTTTTGAGAGGGAGTAAAAAATTGTAAGAAAAACATGCATATCTTTAAAGATTCATGGCTTGAAGAGTTCAATATTCCCTAAACTTTATCTTGAACGATGAGATAAAATAGTTGTTATGTTGTTCTAGGAGCAAATAAACCTCTAGTTGTTGGATCAGTAACATGGGCCAAGTGGGCAACCAACAGCACAGGTGCCTAGGGTTCAAACCAGTTGTGGCCCAACCATGAACTTTGCTTTAAGGATTTTTTTAGAAAGTTTATAATAACTATGATGGTTCTTGAAGTTCTCTACACTAGTCAAACCTGGGAAGCATGTCGAAGATATGATGATGTTTGTGCATAAGGAAACCATGGAAAATTAAAGATACTACAGGGAGAAGTTTTTAACTACGAGAGCTACAATTTTCAATGAGAGCTTAAGGTCAGGAATTGATTGATTTCCCCATGGGCAGTTAGAGAAGAGTCGACAGAAGTTTGGAGAGGCTTTTGTATACAATAAGGACAACATCCTGTACCAAATTTTCTGACAGTTTTGCTCTCATATCATACCTAATGAATTTGCTTAAGTTTAACCATATAGTATTAGTCTTGTTCTTTTTGTGCAATTTTGTTTGTCATTTGATGGTGCAAAAGGGATTTTTCTAAATTGCACTTAAACTGTTCATTGCCTACCACAGGAGTCGATGATTTCATTGCATGGATCTGTAATAGAGATGATTCTGCATTCTAGGCATATCTTTTCCAATGTACGAAGGATGATTTCAAGCACCAAGCTTATTATATTTACCTACCTGTGGCCTTTTGGTAATGTATGTACCGGCAAATGGTGCTAGAACAGCCTCAATCTTAATGAGCAGTACCAATTGCCAAATTGGAGTGGTGCACCTAGGACTTTGTAGCGAATGGAATAATCAACACGAGGAGGAGACAGGTTTATTTCGTGGATGGCAAAGGCTTCAATCATTATTGATGTGGCAGATAGGAGACTTACACGTGGCAAGGCCAAGTCAGAGGTCAAGTCAAGAGTCAAGCGGAGGTGGAGGTCAAAGTGGTCACCCGACTCCTCCAACTCAGTCTACTAGACTCCTTTAGCTCAGTCATCTGACTCCTCCGACTTGATCCACCAAACTCCTTCAGCTGGGTCACCCGACTCATCCAACTCGGTCCACTAGACTCCTTCAGCTCGGTCAACCGACTTCGACTCAGTCCACCAGACTCCTTCAACTCGGTCATCCGACTCCTCCGACTCGGTCCACCAGACTTCTTCAGCTCGGTCATCCGACTCGGTCCATCTGACTCCTTCAGCTCAGTCATCTGACTCCTTCGACTCAGTCCACCAGACTCCTTCAGCTCGATCATCCGACTCCTCCAGCTTGATCCACCCAATTCCTTCAGCTCGGTCATCCATATTTAGAACCTGCATCCTACATGGCTTACCATACCGTTCTTTCCGGAGAACATGGATAACGTAGTCGTGTCTCTCAGAAAACACGGGCAACATAGTCGTTTCTCCCAGAAGACGTGAGCAATGTAGCCATTTCTCCCGTAAGACATGGGCAAACACATGGGTGACATAAAGGCATTATTGCATCCCTTTAAAAGATTGTCTACTTCTGTAGACACGAAATGGTACTAGTATATTTTCTTAAAACCCTTCTACTATTCCATTGCTTGAGACTGTTCCTAGCCCCTATGCTAACTTGAGCGTCAGAGTGGTCACGCCAAGTCCAACCTCGATGCTTATTCTAATCTCTGGTTGAGTTTTGCAGATATCCCAGACGCTTCTGTCACCTTCGAAGCCTCTAATATCTCCCCCACAGCAATTGCTTTCCGTTTCTTATCAGACCGCGATATCAGACAGGAACAAATTGATGTCGTTTGTGGGAATTCGCCTGAATTGAGACGTTAAGATAGTGGAACCCGGAAGAACTATCGAGGGTCCTAATCCTGCAAGAGACGTAGTTCGTGATGAGATTATTACCATGGCTGAGTAAGAGTTCCAAGTATTGGTTAATCAGGTAGTACAGCTGATTTGCCAAAGACTCCCTCCAATGAATTCTACTCCTAAAGAAGTATTCAACGCCTCAACCGAGGTACCGCATATTCCCAGTTGATTGCCGATGGGTCCAACAGGCCTTTCTCCTACCGCCTTCGCTAAGCAACGGAGTAAAACCGTGATCCCACCTAAAGAACAGTCAAATTGATTGATGGCGGGAGAAATGCCTCCTCCAAACCAGAGTAAAGGCAAAGAACCCTTGTCTATGGAGGTGGTTCAAGACACACCTTTCTCATCTAAGTCTTGGTTGACGAACTACCCCGTAACTTCTAGATGTCTCAACTCAGAAAGTTGATGGGTCGATCAATTCCGAGGACCACTTGAGTCAGTTCAAGAATGTCGCTATATTACATCAATATACAAATGACATCAAGTATAAAGTCTTTTTAACGATTCCCTCCGGCACTACTTAACAATTGTTTAACTGATTACCAACCTCATCAATTCAAACCTTCAACGACTTCAAGACCGCATTCCTGCACTACTTTGCCAATACTAAGAGGTACCATAAGACACCTCTCAATAAGTTTGTCTTGAAGCAGCCAGCTAAAGAAAATCTGAGAGAATACATACATCGATTTAATAAAGTTGCCTTAGATGTGCTCTCGGCGCCCCCCAAGGTTTGCAGGAAGGAGACGTCTTTCAATCTCTAGTGAAGAAGTCCCCGACGAATTTTAATCATCTTTTGGGTCGGACATAAAAGTAAATCAATGTGGAAGCTTAAACCGCGAGGAAAGAGGTTGTAGCACCAACATCAGTATCAGCTCGATCTAAGCACAAGGCTCCACTGCCACTAATTTAGCATAAAGATTCATTCACCCACCACTAGTATGTCCCGGCTTAGACAGGCATGACAACGGGACAAATCGTGGAAGCAGTCCCGACTTTCGACCGTGAGTTCAACAGGTCGGATAATGAGAAGTTAAAGCAATATTGTATTTTTCACCGCTCTCGTGGGCATTTCACCCATGAATGTTGATAATATACTAGAGAACTCCATCGTGTAACCGAAAAGTATCTGCCTACTAGCAAATCATCTCTAAGGTGAGCTCGGCGGTCGGCCGCCCAATATGCCCATAATAAGAATTCGGAACACTGAGCCCATCACTAACAAGAATTGTCGAATCACCAAACCAATCATCGAAGGAACATGCCCCCCCCCCCCCCGAAGGAGGTCTCGATCTCGGGAGCTGACTCAGCATCAACAGACAACCAACCCCAAATATGCCAAGAGGGATCCAAGGGGACATCAATATGATATCGAAATGCTCGACCAATAGAGACTCAAACCGAGTCCGGAAGACTTATGGCCGAAGGCTCGAGAGTTATGGGATCGACACCAAATCCCTAGCAGAGACAAGTCCGTCGAAACTGAAGTCCGTCGATCAGTTTCGACCCCTGAGACTTGGAAGGGGTAGCTACTCCTCATGAGGATGCATTGGTGATATGGGTTGTCATAGTCAATTATAATGTGGCGAGAGTATTCGTCGACATAAAGAACTCGGTGAATGTGCTCTTTAAAAAGGTCTTTGATCAGATGTAGATAGATCGGCATGAATTACGACCCATCTCTATGGCGTTGTTCGGATTCACCGAGCATGAGGTGGAGCCGTTGGGGCATATTAATCTCCCACTATCCTTGGGAGAAGAACCCTTCAAGTGAATTCGGACCGCCATCTTCACAGTGGTCGACACCCCATCTAACTATAACATTATCCTAGGATGACCCGCTTTAAGCTCATTCCGAGCAGTGGTTTTCACGTATCACCAAAAGATGAAGTTCCCTGTAGACGATCAAGTGGGCAAAGTCAGAGGTGATCAGAAGACTGTTAGGAAATGCTATGTTGAGGTGGTATGGGTCGACTCGTGGAAAAATTAGAGAACCAGAGGAGCTGAGGTCTAGCTCATCCACGATAACCCTCCAACTTGACGGACTAAGGAATATGAAGATGTGTCGATAGTGCCCGAGTAGTCGAATCGAACTATTCAGATTGCAACCAACCTCCCTCTCAAGTTGAAGCAAAGGTAATATTGTCTCTCTCGCAATCAGGATGTCTTTACTTGGTCGGCCAAGGAGTTCACGAAGATATCGCCCACGATCATGGAGCACTAACTCAACACTGATCCAAAGGCTAAGCCGGTCCGACAAAAGAAACGACATTTTAGACCCAAACAAGATAAAATAATCAGAGGCGAGATTACCAAACTAATGGAAGTCCACATTCGAGAAGTTCATTTCCCGACTTGGATAGAAAACGCGGTGATAGTTCCCAAGCCAAGGGCAAATGGAGGGTATGAGTGGACTTTTGAGACCTCAACAAAGCTTGCCCGAAAGGTTGTTATCCCCTACCCCAAATCGACCAATTGGAGGACTCGACTTCAGGTTGCGAACTCATATGCATGATGGATGCATATCAGAGCTATCACCAAATCCCCCTAACGGTTGAAGATCAAGAAAAGATCAATTTCGTCACCTCAGACGGAACTTTTTGTTATACTGTTATACCCTTCGAGTTAAAAAATACACGGGCAACATATCAACAGTTGATGAACCAAGTATTTATACATCAGGTCAGAAGGAATGTCAAAGTCTATGTTGACGACATTCTGATCAAGAGTACCCACGCCAAGAACTTGATTAGCGACATCAAGTAGACCTACGACATGTTGCGCCGATATAGTCCCAAACTAAATCTGAACAAGTGTCTGTTCAGAGTTAAGATTGGATGTTTCCTGAGATACATCGTAACTGAACGAGGAATTGAAGTCAACCCCAAGAAGTCCAACCATTGCAAAACATGTCCTCTCCTTGGAACCTTAAAGAGACACAGAGATTAGTTGATCAAGTCACTGCACTCTCCTGATTCCTCTCCGGGTCGGCCAATAAGAGTTCACATTTCTTCAAGGTTCTCAAGAAGTCGGTCTGGTTCAAATGCAACGAGAAATGTGAGCAGAGCTTCAAAGAACTCAAGGCATACCTAGCACAACTGCCTCTTCTTTCCAAGCCTTTCGCGGGGGAAAATCTCTGGCTCTACTTAGTTGCTGCCGAGGGAGCAGTCAGCTAGGTTCTACTCCGACAAGAGGGCAACATCCGGCATCCTATCTACTTCATCAGCCACCTTCTAAAAGATATTAAGATTAGATACTCCACTCTGGAGAAATTAATTTTGGTTTTGGTCATGACGACTTGCAAACTACAGTCATATTTCCTATCTCACTCTATCATTGTGCTCACCGATAGCATCCTAGGGCGGGTATTGACTAACACTGAGATCTCGAGATAGCTTATCAAATGGACAACAGAACTCAGCGAGTACAACATCTAATACCAACCCAGGACGGTCATCAAGGCACAAGTGTTGGTCGACTTCTTAACCGAGACCCCAGGTTAAGAGTTGATGGAAACCTGAAAGATCTTCGTAGATGGGCCAGCTACGAAGCAAGGCAATGGGGTCGGGATGTTACTGATTTCACCCCACGAAGAGTTATTATAGCTAGTCATCAGTTTAACTTCCGAGCATCCAACAATAAGGCCAAATACGAGGCACTATTGGTTGGGCTCCAAGTCGCTAAACAGGTTGGCGCCTCCCGAGTTATCATTCACTTTGACTCCCAGTTGGCCACACAGCAACTCAAAGGAACGTTCTAAACCAAGAATGACCGAATTCGGGGTTGTGCTGAGGCTATCAAAAATTGAGAGTCGAATTCCACGAAGTCGTCTTTCAGAAGATACATCGAGTTAAAAATCAGAAGGCAGATGAACTTGTCAAAATGACGAGTGTCTTGACCACAAAGATATTAGACGACCAAGTCATCCGAGTTCAATTAGTCTCGCAGACAAACCAGATAAGTTAGCGGTTGGTGACTTCCCTTTATCTCCTTTTTGAAGGAGGGGATTGCACTCGACCACCCGAAACAGACTCGACTACTCAAAAGGCGGGCAGCTCAGTTCACTCTAGTTGGAGATTGTTTATACAAGAAAATCTTCTTCCGTCATCTGCTCAGATGCCTTAGCCCTGAAGATGTAAAATACGTCATGCGTGAAATCCATCAAGGCGGTTCGGTAATCACCTAGGTGGTCAGACTCTGACCATAAAAGTCCTACTGACAGACTACTTCTGGCCGACTTTACAGGTAGACGCAACTCAACTAATTCGTACCTATGTCAATTGTCAGAAGTATCAAAACCTCTCCCAAACCCCTACAGAGTTATTAAAGGCGTCCATCATTTTCTGCCCCTTTGACTAGTGGGGAATAGATATCGTCGGCCGCTTCCCAATCGGATCCAACCAGAAGTTCCTCCTGGTGGGTGGAGGCTAAGCCCCTAGTGTGGATAACGGAAGACGATGCACTCAAGTTTCTATGGAAGAACATCATATGTCAGTATAGCCTTCCTCGTCGATTGGTATCTGATAATGGTCGGCAGTTTCAGGGGCGCAAGCTCAGGGGGTGATGTGAAGATTTTGACATTTAGTAGGGATTCACCTTGGTCGCTTACCCTCAAAGTAACGGGCGGGCTGAGGTGACTAATCGAGAGATCATTCGATCATATGGGCAGCAACTGGGTGGAAGAGCTACCGAACATCCTATGGGTTTATAGAACTTGGTCTACGGAAGAGAGGCACTCGTCCCTATTGAGATTGACATGGAGTCCACCCGAGTACAAGTCTATAACTCCGACAATTCCGATAAGCGAGTGCTCAAGCTCAACTTGATCACTAAAACTCGGGAGAAGATAGCAATGCGGATGTCAGCCTATCGACAACAAATATGCCAGATTTACAACAAGATGATCATTCCTCGTACCTTTTAAGTCAGTGACTTTGTATGGAAGAAAGTCAAACCGTGGGCAATGTCGGAAAGTTAGAACCTCAATGAGACGAACCCTACCGAGTCACACATAAGCTGAGCTCAGGAGCATACTATTGTTGGGTTTCCGATACGCGTAACTTTAAATTTTATATTTCACTAAACATGCAGCGGAAGCGTAACAAATATTTTATCACTAACTACGCATAACAGTCACACAAGAATACACACGCATGCAAACATAATCATAGATAAAATATAACAAATTTATACCTTTTGGATGATGCGAAGAGAAAATAATATCAACTAGCAACCTTGAACAAGATTGCCTCTACTCGTATCTATGTTGAGATCTCTTCGAGATGACTTCCCTAAATCATGTGTCCTGTCTCCGCTTCGATACTAGTCGAAGGAGGGAGACAAGCAATCTGAGAGAAGACCTATGGTCCGATTCCGTATCTGGCGGCTCGAAGCAACTCCGCGATACGAATTAGATTGAAAGGAGACGATCACACCACAGTTTAAAGGTCGTATGATTCGTTGTCAAGAAGGGGCAGTGGACCTAAATTGCATGGTTGTTCCAACGACAACAATTGCCCTGAAACAATTGCTAAGACGAAAGGAAGAAGCAACCGTTGCTTCTGTTCATGTTTCTTGCTTCCACCACCGGTTGTAGTTTCTTTTGGCTCCAGGATAGCCGACCCTTGGGAGGATCTGATCTTAGGGAAGATCGTCGGAGATGAGCTTGGAAGGTCTCATTGGCCAGTGGCAACAAGAAGTGGGGTTTTGGCTTGGGCGGCAAGGAGGAAGAGAAGGGAGATTTTAAAACCTCACAATTTGATTTTTAATCTCTGTTAATAACTAACTATTCATAAGAGTTATATTTATATATGTCTAATGGGTTTGATTCGCTAACTAAAAACTCACATCCATTAACTCAAAGTCTCAACCACTAGACTTAAGTTAAGTTTGTTTTACAACTAAATCGAGTTGGTTCAAAACCAAACCACCTTTATTTAAACAAAACAAATTTGGTTTAGAATTAAACCAAAGAGGGCCCACTTTGTCTTCAAAAGACGTGCCTATCCGCGCTTCTTTTTCGACAAAATATCTTCCATATTTACCCTTCGTCCAGTCCAACCGGACTCAATCTCTCACGATCTGAGAATGCAATTCTCAAACCCGTTTTATGTCTCTTGAAGAAACTCGTAGTGCGTGTGACCTTATAGGTTCCCGGTTTATGTTGACCGTCCATAATTAACCATTAATTATGGATTAATCATGAGTGGCACTTAGTAGTACATCATGGCCCCCAATTAATCAAAAAATCACAATTAATTCCAGAACCACTTCTAAACCTTTTAGCAGCTACAATTGTTCGTGCGTATGTTCCTTTCACTCATCTTATACCCGCTTAATTCAGGACATGATCTATGTGTTAATCCCCACTAGGTTGACTACGTCACACCTAGTCCAAGTTGTAGTTTCTTATCCTGCAGATTCAAGTTATTTAAAACAATTGTCCAAGAGAACCATCCTCTTGATATGTTTCTACTTTAACCAAAGATTTACGAGTAACAATCCTAACAAGTGGTCATAAGGTATACGTCTCCTAATAAAAGGAGTGGTAAATTCTCTATTAGCTATTCAATCACCTTCCGACACTTTGACTTATACCCAATCATCCTGGGTTCACACCTCTATAGAGACACTTGTTTAAAATGTCAAAGTATAAGTTTTCATGACCAAGATGACTTGAATACCTCAAGTCGAAGAAAATTTGCACTCGAGCTACAATGAGATCTTCATAGACATTCATAGAACCATATGAAGTTTCATGGCAGGTCATTTCCAATGGACTAGTTACCCTTAACCAACATCTATATGCTCTCTCAACATCCTAATATTTCCAGCTAGTTAAGATTGACTACTTGATAAAATCAAAGAGTCTAACATATATTAGTCTCACAGAATCAATGATGTCTAGTCTCATCAATTCAACTAAGGAATATTTAATACGTACATAATTACACATGTAGAAATATCCACTAATTATGATCCAATCACAATTTCTCTCATGTTATACATTATATTGTGGACCTTAATAATTGAGTTTAAGATCAAATTAAATATATAGAGAATGCACACTCAAATAGTGATTTTATTTATCCAATAAATAATACATTATCTAAGGCGATTACCTTAGGACATCACTCAAATATAACAACTATCTAGAAGACTCAGACAACAAAGAGCTCGACGAACTATGGCAGGCTATGCATCTATGGCCTTATCGCATTTAGGGGCCTCAAGTACCCATTATTTTTTATTTTATCACCAGTACTTTATTCTGTATCTGTTCTTTTCCCTTCAACATCAAGAGATTATCTTTCCTTTCTAAATCACGAGTCATACACCGAGTTCATGCGTGTTCCCACGAAATTAAAGACACTCAGGTTATACACCGAGTTCATGTATGTTTCCACGAAATCGAAGACACTCGGGTCATACACAGAGTCCATGCGTATTCCCACAAAATCGAAGACACTCGGATCATACACCGAATCGAAGACACTCAGGTCATACACTGAGTCAAAGATACTTGGGTCATACACTGAGTTCATGTGTATTCCCACGAAATCGAAAACACTCGGGTCATACGCAGAGTCCAAGGCACTCGGATCATACACCGAGTCGAAGATACTCGGGTACACCAAGTCCATGCGTGCTCCCACGAAAGCAAAGACACTCATGTCATACACCGAGTCTAAGACACTCGAGTCATACACCGAGTCAAAAATATTCGGATCACACACTGAATCCAAGATACTCGGATTATACACCGAGTCCAAGACACTCAAGTCCTACACTGAGTCGAAGATACTCGGGTCATACCACCGACTCCTTGCGTATTCCCACGAAATCGAAGACACTCGGGTCATACACCGAATCGAAGATATTCGGATTATACACTGAGTCCCTGCGTGTTCCCACGAAATCAAAGATACTCAGGTCATACACCGAGTCAAAGACGCTCATGTCATACACTAAGTTAATGTGTGCTCCTACGAAATCGAAGACACTTGAATCGTACACCAAATTAAAGACACTCAGATCATACATCGAGGTCATGCGTGTTCCCACAAAATCCAAGATGCTTAGGTCATACGCTAAGTTCAAGACACTCGGGTCATACACCAAGGCCATGCGAATTCCTACGAATCGAAGTGAAGGTACTTGAGTCATACACCGAGTCCGTGTGTGCTCCCAGGACCCTCTCAATTGGACACAAGATCCACCAAAAACGATTTAAAAAGAAATTACAATGTTAAAATTTTTCATTTCATTCCCAAATTTAGTTAACATTGTCTCAGGATTACAGAAAGAGACAAAAATAAAAGAAGGCGTTAATGCTTAGTCTTAGGATTATAAAAAAAAGCAAAAACAAAAGAAGACTACTCTAAATCAGCGAAGTCCTCTAGAGGGATATCATCATAGACCTTCCTCAAGCTCATGAAGACTAGGGGAAGGTCAACTGGGATGTGTCCATCTTCTTGGATCTGGCAAATAGCTCTGTCGAAGCCGTACTTGATCATCTTGAATATGAGGTTGCGGAGTATGCCATAGAGCTTTTCTGACCATAGAAACTCTTTCTTCTTAGTAGCCCAGCATTCCTCTTCTCCAACTTGGTAGCCTCCGAGCTCTGCCTCCTTGTTCTCCAGCTTAGCCTTCTGGGCTTCCAAGTCAATCTTCAAGGCCTCCATTTTAGTCCTCCAAGTTTCGGACTTGATCCTTCCCGCCGTCAGCTCCATCTTCCGATCCTCCAGCTCGGCCCTCGTTGCCTCCAGCTCCACCTTTCAATTCTCCAACTCAGGTCTTATTGCCTCTAGCACAGTCGAGACCTTCCTCCGTTGTTTCTTCTTCGAGGAGGCCTTCGACTTCAACTTTTCAAGAGAGTTTCGAACTTGCACGACCGCCCTTTGAGTGGCGTTGCCTGAGTCTTAGTTTCATCCAACTCCTATTGCACCAAACGCAGCTGCTCTGCTTGGGCTGTGAACACAGCTTTGTGATGCTTCGCCTCTGCCTTTGCCTCCTCTAATTCTTGATTGGGAGGGATCTACTGAGCCTCTAACTCGTCCAATTGAGCTCTCATATCTCGGTGGGATCGAAGGAAGCCAAGGAATATAGAGGTTAGCTCCATCATCTTGGTCCACAACTACAACGTGGAACAGAAATTAATCACGACTTGAAGAATAAACTCACCCTGATATGGTAAATCCTACAAGTTCTTACCCCGATCACATCCAGCGCCACCGACTCCGCTAGAGACCCGAAGGATTTACACTTCATTCCCTCGTTAGTCTCGACCAGTCATCCGGTTGATTAATTTTATTGTAACGATGGACCGAGGTTCTTGAGGGACTCTTGTCCCTGAGGCATACTCTGTATAGAAGACAAGCCCCTGCTTGCCTTTTGACGCGACGAGGACGACTTGGGACAGCCAGCAGAGTCGGTTGGATGGTTGCCTTGGGAGGGACCCGAGGAGATTGCATCACGAGGTGGACGTGAGGAATTCGGAATGTGGTGCAAGGCGCCGAATGAACCCCCACTTGCTGAGGCCTCGACTCACCAGAACGAGAGTCTGGCTCGGCCAATGAGGATCCTGCCTCAACAGGATGAGCGGTTGTTGAGGCAGCTACCGGCAAATTCATTTCAGTCGAAGGTCCATGCGGTCGACACCTCTTCCAGTTATCCTTAGTGGCTCCCCCAAATTGTCGGAGGAGATGGGCATCGAGGCGGGGCGGCTCCCCTATGATTGCAATTGCAACGCCCGAATGACCGGTGGGCTGGGCACCGCACTCCTCTAGTTCAAGCTTGGTCAACTTTAGGCATTGGTTGAGGGAGACTCTCAACATTGTCCGGACTGCACAGCTAAGGAAAAATTTCAATTAGCTATCACATAAGGCGAACATAGAAAAATTTTTACTAAAGGATGACAGGAGCTTGGCATCAATTGGGCTCAACCTGAAATGGAAGAGGAGGTCCTCCTCGAGCAGATGTTTGACATCACATTGGAGACAAGACAGAATGCCCACTACTGTAAGATAATTGGACTCCAACTTAAATTGGCTCAAATTCGATGGCCTCGGCAACTCCATTTCCCAACCGATTGGCCGCGTGAATGGAGTGAGAGGTAACACAAAGACATAATGGCCTGCCATCCCTTGTGTGAAGTCAGAATTTGCCCTAAGAAGCTACACGAGGGTCTGGCTATGAAGTAGAAGGTCCTGACTTCCATCTTCTTTGGATAGAAGAAATAATAGAAGACTTGAGGTGTGAGGGATATTCAGTACAAGTCGAATATGATGACTACGCCGTAAAATAGTCGGAAAGAGTTAGGGGTTAATTGTTGAAGAGGGATATGGAAGTATTGGGAGACCTTGGCAAAGAAACTTGAGATGGGAAATCGAAGGTCACCTATCATTTAACCCCTAAAGAAGGTTACAAAATTGGTGGGAGAAGATGAGGTTAATTGAGAGCATTCGAGTTTACAAGGCGATGGTCGGTAGGAATCTCAAATTGGGAGTGGGCAGAACACAATAGCAAGGAAAGACTTACAGGAAAAAGAGAGTTCGTGAAGCACTGAAGCTGCAGAGATTGTCGCAGATGGAGCTCGCAGACAAACGGAATGACGAATGCGACGACATTCCTCTGTCACTAGCCCTAATATAGTCGACACTCAAAATGTCAACTGTCGGATCTGGGAAATACAAAGGTGGGCTACTATGCTGGGTCGTTAGATCATGCACCCAAATCCATGAGATCTGAGTAGTCGTCTCATGCTGATCTCTCGATATGGCCTTGACACGTGTCAACCTCAGACTAGGGCGACATTAATAACCAGATATGACATACCTATCATAGCCTTGATATGCAATCATGCACATCGCTCACATTAATGACGCATGACTCACGTATCCGAGGCATTCAGAGAATAAGACAATGAAGTCTTGATGCCACATCATCCTTGCGTACATGTTGGCAGTTAGGCTGTAGTTATACTAGTCCAATCAGTCGGACTCAGACCTCCTTCAACTAGACTTGAGGGAGGCTTGTGATATAGCGAATAAAGAGACCTACATGTGGCAGGACCAAGTTAGAGGTCAAGTCAAGAGTCAAATGAAGGTGGAGGTCAAAGTGGTCACCCGACTCCTATTCGGCCATCTGACTCCTCCCACTCGATTCACCAGACTCCTTCAGCTCGGTCATCTAACTCCTCCAACTCGGTCCACCAGACTCCTTCAACTTGGTCATCTGACTCCTCCAACTTGGTCCACCAGACTCCTTCAACGAGGTCATCCGACTCCTTTGACTCCTTCAACTCGGTCATTTGATTCCTCTGACTCAGTCCACCAGACTCCTTCAGCTCAATCATCCGACTCCTCCGACTCGGTCCAACAAGCTCCTTCAGCTCGATCCTCCGACTGCTTCTGCTCAGTCCACCCGATTCCTTCAGCTCGATCACCCATGTTTGGGGCCTACATCCTACGTGGCTTTCCATACCGTTCTTTCTTAAGAACGTGGGTAACATAGCCGTTTCTGCCGGAAGATGTGGACAACATAATCATTTCTCCCGAAAGATGTGAGCAACGAAGCGTTTCTCCTGGAAGACATGGACAAATGCATGAGTGACATAAAGGTATTATTGCATCCCTTTAAAGGGTGGCATGCTTCCGCAGGAGTGAAAGGGGACCGATATCTTTTCTTAAATCTCTTTTATGTTTCATTACTTGAGGATGTTTCTAGCCCTGTGCAAATTTTAGCGTCAGAGTGGTCACGTTGAGTCCAACCTCAACTATTACTCTAATATCTGGTTGAGTTCTACAAACATCTTATATGTTTCTTCACCTTTGAAGCCTCCAATATCTCCCCCTCGACAATTGCTTCCCGTTGACTTGCCATACCGCAATGTCAGACAGGGACAATTATCAAACGGTTCTCGACTTGAGAGCGGAAGGGAGGGAGGGAGGGTCTAGTTTCTCATTGTAGCAATTAAGGGCGCCAACTCTATTGATTCAACAAACAACAAAGGTTTTAAAGTTGCCTTGCGTTACGGTCAAAAGGCTTCTCGTCAGGACAAAAATTGAGAGGGAATGCCCAAGGGGGAAAAATTGAAAGAAAGATATCAATTTTAGTGTGGGATTTTTTAGCAACCTCAATTTCTTCCCTTCATCGCGACAGGCTCGTCGGACGGACTAGGGAATCAAATTGAAAGACCAGAAGATAAAACAACAAAAGGCGCAAAAATATTCATGGGTAAACGATGGTCGCGATGAGAAATACCGGATTGTGAGCGTGCTGGAGAAGGTATGGGCTGTGCTCGGACGCAAGGCGGTTGGTATGCCGATAGGGCTCGGCGGAGCTCGAGGACCCGGCCATTGCGAGGGCCACGAAGGCGGCGATGGGTCGGCGCCCGCGACTGGAGCGAGGAGGGCAGAGGCAGAATCTTAGCGGGAGGGAAGGAAGTCGGAGCAGAGAGCAAGCGGTTGGAGTGGAGACGGCGGAGGCGAAGACCATTATACGAAGCGCAGGCGAGCGACGACGACGAGGATGGAACGCCATCTGGACATCGAGATTGCGTTTTATATCCGAAGTCGCTGGAGAGTGAACCTGTTTTCTTACCCAATCGCACACCCATTCTGCCCCTGTTTTCGTAGTTCACACTGACTGACGCCGCTGTGGAGACACGAGTGGGTGAAAATTGGGGCGACATTTATTTTTATGAGAGCGGTAAGGTGGGAAAAGCATACTTAACTTTCCCCCTGTAGTTCAGGAGCTGTTGGAACAGCATATCCCATGGAAAAACATCAAAAAAGAGGTTTTTATTTTTTTTAGTGCCACGTTATTTTCATAATAAAAAAAATCTTTTTTTTTCTCGACTATGAAAAAACCTCCTTACAATTTTTTTTAACGAGTCACACTATAACCGTCAAGTTGGATTTGACCCGCCGGATTGACCCGCTCTATCAAGTAATTTAAGCATATTGGATTAAAATTTTATCAATCTATTTTAAGATAGGTTCAGATGGGTTGGCCCGCCTAGGCCCGCGATCCGCGTGGGTTGGTCCGCGACTACATGAGTTGGGTTGGTCCACGGATTGAGAAAGTTTATTTATTTATTTTAAATTTTAAAATTAAAATAGAAAACTTAATGAATGAATGAGTTTGACAATTCAATTCAAGCTTAAAAATTATAATTCAAATTTAAAAATTTTAACTTAATCAATTTAAATTATAATTCAAACTTAATATTTTTAATATATTTTTATATTTTAACAGATCCGTGGATTGGCCCCCGCCTAACTCGCGCCCCACCTTGAGTTA
>JBBMKF010000028.1:5984654-6008343 GCA_037834155.1 Curcuma caesia | reverse complement strand
CTCCCCAGGCCGAGTTCGAGTCCTCAGCAGACCCCTCAGGCCAAATCCGAGTCCGCAGCAGACTCCTCAGGTCGAGTCTGAATCCTCAGGCAGACTCCCCAGGCCGAGTCCGAGTCCTCAGCAGACTCTTCAGGCCGAATCTGAATCCTTAGCAGACTCCTCAGGTTGAATCCTCAGGCAGACTCCCCAGGCCGAGTCCGAGTCCTCAGCAGACTCCTCAGGCCGAATCTGAGTCTTCAGCAGACTCCTCAGCCCGAGTCTGAATCCTCAGACCGGCTCTTGACTCTGAGCCAACTCTTCTCCGTCAGTCAGATTCCATTGTCTCAGCCAAGACTCGACTCATACGAATTTCACCTCTCGGTGCCCTGCTTCATCACTCCCATCATTTTTTCTGACAGTCTCATATCCCTTAATTATGATCATCGCACTTACACCCACGTGTGAAGTGACAATACCATCATATGTCAACGATGGGACTTGTAATCTGATTATTCCATATCTCCCTGACAAGATAATAACTAATGATGGGACAACCGCCTTAATTAAAATGGGATGTGACTTCCCTTCTCTCATATATAAAGATCACTCCCCTCTGCCCTCAGGTACGTGCGCTCACCCACATACATACAATACATCGCTGCAATTCCTTCTTCTTCGTCTTCTCCAGCGGTTGACTTGGACGTCGGAGTGGTCACGTCAAGGCACCCCATAGCCTTCCTTCTCACGCTTTCCTGGAGGTCTCTTCCTTTGGTGTTGAAGACTGGTGGGTGGTGATGTGTCCGGAAGCGGATCTCAACAGGAACAAGTACTAAATAGCAATAGATAGAAACAATCACAAGCAGCCTTAGTCCTTCCCCACCTAACAACAATCTCGCAAATTCGAGCAACTACAACAAACAAATGTGTAGGTGTAACATCACAGAACAGAGATCGAGCCCCGACATCTTCCCGTGGCGAATTGACGACGACGGCGGAGTGGGCTAGACAAATGTGACTTGTAACCTTGCAGAGTAGAGATTGGGACGCGGATGCGACGTGATTTAGGGTTTAGGGTTAGCACGGGATTTTTGGGTGGCGTGGACCTACTGACAACGACGACAATGCAATGGCTTTGCCTAACCTCAAGCGGTGACGCGTGACAACAGAGATGAGGATGGGTACGGAGAGACGCGAGCTTGGAGTTTAGGGTTAGCACGATGGAATTGATTTTTTTTTTTTTTTTTGAATCGCTTACCACGCACGTGAACAGGAAATCCTAACCACATCAACGGGCACCTAAGTCGCGTGAATGGGATCGCACGGATGATCATTCCTATAAAAAGGGATTTCCTTTGAGTTTTGACCAATTAAATCCATAAAATTGAACCAAATAGATAGATTTACAAAATTACATATTTAATAAAAAATGATATATTATATGATTTTATAATAAAATTTGATATATAAACATGAACCTTATAAATCTTCAGCGTTAAACTATTGGAAGACCGACTTTGTACATGCTTACAGACATACTGTCTCGGTTAGCATCGAACAGGATAATCGAAAAGATTAATGTAAGAAATTATCTACTTAAGTTTGCAGAATGTCGTCGAAGCTCCAAAGCTCGTCGGCCACGCCGGAGGCCACTGCTGGATTACACGCCTCCTCTCCGTTCTGCGCCACCGCCTCATCATCCGGCGACGACACAGCCGCCGTCTCCGTCGTCGCTCCGCCGTCCATGTAAGGAATCCCGAAAAAGCTCATGTACGACTCGTAGGCCATGAGCTCCTCCGACAGCCTCCTGACCTCGCCGTCGCCGTCGCCGTCTCCAGTTGGGGCAATGGCGGTCTCTTTTTCCTCCTTGACGGGCTGCTGCTGCTCGAGTTCCTCCGGCTCCGCCTCGATGGGGAAGTTGACCTTGGCCTTCTTGCCGCGAATGCGGAGCGCCTCGCGGTCGTAGGCGCGCGCGGCCTCCTCGGCGGTGACGAAGGTGCCGAGCCAGACGCGGACGCCCTTCACCGGGTCGCGGATCTCCGCCGCCCACTTCCCCCACGGCCGCTGCCGGATTCCTCTGTACGGATTCTTCCGCTCCCGCTTGCGAGGCACTGAAAACCGATTGATGAATTTAGCCATCAAGGCGACGCCTTTTTGGCAAAAAAAAAAAAGCAAAATCAACCCGAAAAATCGAAGCAAAAATGTAACCTTTGTCCTGGGTGGTGGATGCAGCCGAGGACTCCGGCCAGAAGTCGGAGGCGGAGAAGAGGCGGTCGTGGTCATGGCGGCGGCGGTGTTGGTTAGTCCGGAGAGGGATGTAATCGGAGATGATGGATCCGCCACACATCTTGCTTAGAATCAGCAAAGAAGTCAAAGTTGTTTAGCTGTTTATATAGCGAACACAGAGGAAGAAGAAGCGTGACCACAACGCAGAGTGGTCACTTCACAGCTGAGAGCAATTTGACCATCAACTCCGTCGCCAAAACTTACGCGTCTTTGAATTCAAGACTGTATTTTATTCCAAAAAAAAAAGTTTTGGTAGCGTAAATTAAAAGCAATGAACATCTGGCTTTGATCAGTTGTTCCGTCTCACCTTCCCCAGTTGGAGCTGAACGATATGGGGCAAATCTAGAGCTTTCTCGTCTCATGAAACATGGGGCCGCACACCGGAAGTAGAAAAGTGTTCAGGATAGCGCCGTCGTTTTATATGGCGGTAAGGAGACGGTGCAACAACTCGTCAGCATTGTCGTGTTTGGACGGATCTAGAGAAAGCAATAGATATCGTATGGTTTCCATTTTTTTTTGAAAAATGAACTTAATTTCTCGCTTGCAAACAGAAGGAGATTACAGACAAGGAGTAGTTGAGGCCATCCATTAACTTAATTAGTTCAAACCTAAAGTAATCGGGACGGAAGTGGAGTCCAGCCACTGGTCGCCCTGGATGAACGCCGCCACCGTGAAGTTGCTGGCCTCCGCCACGCTGGTGATCACCGTGAACCCCGGCCACGCCACCCGGTTGGTGGTGTTGGCCCCCGGGCCGCGGTTCATGTACTCGCCGTAGTACAACGTGGCGAGCGCGAAGGTGCCGTTCCACTCGGTCCACCCGGCCGAGTCGATCAGGCTATCGAGGTACGACTGCATGAACACCGTCCGGGAGTACTCCCTCCAGGGCCGGCCGAGGAAGGTGGAGAAGTTCGCCTGCACCGGGATGAGGTCGGCGGCGGCCGCCACCTTGCACTTGTGGATGGAGATGCCGGTGTTCTGGTTGGGATCCTCCCGCCCCTGCGCCGTGAAGATGTTCTGCTGGTTGGGCAGCGGGCGGCGCGCGTAGAGGTTGCAGCCCTGCAGCACGACGGCGGCGTTGCCGAAGACGAAGTCGACGGTGCCGTAGACGTCGCAGTCGCGGTAGAACTGGCGGAGGGAGTGGACGTAGAGGGTGTCCTGGTACCCCACGAAGCTGCACCGGTAGAAGACGGCGAGATCGGCGCTGACGCGGAGCGCCACGGCTTGGTGCTTGCTCGGCCCCGCAGCGTTCTCGATCGTCATGTCCCGCATCAGGAACCCATTGCCCACCACCGCTGCAAATGACACCAACTTCACCGTCATTAATCACGCTGCACGTTTCTGAGTTTGCTAATATAAATATCAATCTGATAAAAACACATCTTGATCTTCGCAAATCGCATCTACAGATGTTGCTCATTCAAGAGCAGGCAAAATAACGATGATGGCATTACTGCAGAGCCAGAAATCTTATAGCCCCGGATTGATTGATCAGAAACAAAAGCTTTCAAGTTATCTTTCTCTCCTTTTATTTCCCCGACTATCTTACAGCTCTTCAACATCTTCGACGTCGGACCCCGACTAGATCATGACGGAGCTCCGTCCTTGATGGGAAGGTGGTGGCCAGTTATACCCTGGCCAGTTAAACAGCTCTCGTTTGGTCGCAAAGAGCTGACACATCATGTTGATGAAGAGACAGGAAAGTTGGGTGGATGATTCAATTACCACTTTCAAATGTTACTCCTTTCCACTGCAACGTACCGACCACAGATATGTCGTATCAGTGTATTGAGTAGATAGATTGATCAGCTGATTCAATTTAATCTGACAGAAATTGATTGATCAAAAATGGTAGATTAAGCCACCGACGACAACTCAATCTCTAGCAGTACGTAGACAACGAAAGGTCAAGGGTCTCTGTTTTCAGTCAACAAATCAGACGAAACACTGGGACAGTACATTAATGAGTTCTTTCTTCCAGTCTGAAGAATCCAAAGAACAACTATGTACCTGTTCCGTCATCATCCTCTCAAAAGATGACTTGTTCGTCGACATCCCTCGAGCTACCAGACAAAAGACGTGGACCACAACCTCGATCAAGAAGGCGATCGATACAGATGCAAAGCGCGTCCATGCAGGGAATCGGGTCCAGTGGTTTCTTAGCTCTCCCCTTGAGGAGATGGCAGACTTTGTGCTTGGTTGAGTTTGCACAGCTCGATATATTATGCAAAAGTGCATTACCAACTCCCTCCTTAGAACCACATCGGTCTAAATTAATTGAGACTGAATCCAAATCAAACACTGTCGTGTTCATCATGTGGAGATCGCCAGTGAATGTTGGGAGCTGGATTTGAGATTTTGATGTGCCAGTGACATGGTCGATATTGTGTTGAGAGAGTATAGTAAATTGAAGTTGATGAAGGGGAAGGCATGGAAGATGAAGATAAGAAGTGATGAAAAGGGGCACAATTACCGAAGGTGGCAGATCGGAAGGTGGTCGATCCGTCGACCACGTTGCGGCTCGCCTTCACCACCGTCTTCCCGATGCCGTCGCCGATCATCATCAGATTCGTCTTGTTCTTTCCCACCTCGACGTTCTCGAAGTACGCCCCCGCCTTCACGTAGATCACGAACCTCCCCGCCGTGTTGTTCGGCGCCGCAGCGACCGCGTCGCTTATCGTCGTGAAGTTCCCGCTCCCGTCCTTGGCCACCACTAGGTCGGGAGTGATCGTCGTCGTCGTATTCGTCGTCGTCGTCGCATTCGTCGTCGTCGTGGTATTCGCTGACGGAGCCTGCATTAGCCGCCGGTTTCTCGCCGGCACCCACGCCGGGAAGCCCCCCGCGTCAACAACCTCCAGCGTGCCGCGGCGTCGCCGCCGCCGGATGCGCTTCATCATCGCCAGCGAGTTGCTGACGAGGCGGGTCACGTGGAGGAGCCGCCGCTGGATGGCGGGGCGGTACCCGCCGCCGTCCACGTAGGCGAAGCCGTCGAGGCAGGTGTACTGGTTGGTAATGGCGGCGGAGAGCACCGTCTCGACGTCGTCCGCTCGGGCGGCGGGGTCGGAGTCGGCGAGGCCTGCTGAGGCTTCGTCGAGTTCGTCGAGCGTCTGCGCGAAGAGTTCGAGGCAGTCTGCGAGCGCGAGGCGCTGGCGGGGGTCGAGGTGCCCGTCGTGGCGGCGGAGGTAGTCGGTGAAGTTCTTGGCGGCGTTGCGGACCGCACCGGCGGTGGAGTTCACAGTTCGGCAGATGACCTCGGGGAGCGACTTGGCGTGTAAATCCGGAATAGAAGAAACCATCGACGAGCAGAGATCCGGGTACAGAGTGCCGTCGCAGTACTGACCGGCGGCCACCTGCATCATCCTCCGGCGGGAATGCAGATCACTGACCTGAACCTCCACCGGAATATTCACAATATCGGCGAATATGGTGATCAGAAGCAGAAAAAGGGACGAAAAAGCAAGACACAAAAAGAAGAACACCCTGTGTTCTCCTCTGCAGTCACGGTTAATCGTCGGCATAGTGACCACCGGCGATCAAATGATTACGCTTCTGAACGAGAAATTTAAGAGCAGAGGAGCAGATTGAAATGTAAGCAATGGATAGGAATTAATAAGAGGAAGCGTGGAAATTTGTGGGTGTGGTTGGTGGTTAGTAAAGGTGAGAGGGTTCACGTGAATTCATTGATGGATTGCTCGCATGGCCGAGTAGAGATAAGAAGAAGATGCGGGGAGGAAAAAAACACCGGCTGCTGTTGTTAACTCTGCCTCCATGCCAGCTCTTGGCAAGGTTTTAGAGTTTACTGCTGAGTAATATTTGCAAGCACATGTGACGAACCTTTTGGTAGAACGGTACAAGTACAAACACTAAAAAGATAACTGATTTTATAGTGAGAATTTGAATGTGTACATTAGCATAATAAAAATAAATGCATTGCCTTTGCATTTGTATAAAAGATTTGTCAATTTTTTAAAAAAATCTCTCTCTTTAATGCTTACCATGGATTACCTTTGATTGCCTGTCTGCATTGGTACTCCTCCAAATTCAATCAGCTAGTGAAGTGCGATTTCCTCTCATTTTAGGGCAAAGGCAACTACCCAACCTTTGTTATACTACTACATAGTTAAGTTGATTATAAAAAAGCAAAATTATTTAAGTGAATAAGGGTCGAATCTCGATGAAGTCAAGAGAATGTCTTCTTTTGTCGTGGTCAATTGTAACTTCTTAATTTACCTTTTCACAAATGATTGTAAGATCGATGATATAGAGTCGTTGAATGATGAATTTAATCTTGTTGAAGTTATGTTACTCTATTGAATATAATTATATTATACAAATATTGAAGACTTTTGTTTTGTTTTTTAATTAACTCCTAGACTCATTTTTAGTCATACTTATATCAAATGTCTAATACAACTTTACAATACAAATATAAATCCAAACATTATTATAGATAGAATAATCTTTTCAAGTAAAAAGTGAAATCTGCTACCCAACGGCTTTACACTGACGGTCTCATGACCATCTGTAAAAAGGTAAATTGAGAAGTTGTAATTGATCACTACGAGGAGGGTGTTACTTTAGTTTCATCGATATTCAACTCTTATTCATTTCAACAAGTCTATCCTATAGTAATAAACTAAACCATGTCTTGAGAGCGTAGAGAATGTATTCCTTTTCTCTTAAGGTGATAAGCATGATAATGTCATTGACCGTATGTGCAAACTCATAAGTCGTTGGTTCTTGAGATTATTCCGTAATTAATTAAGCATCTACTGATCGATTTTTAATTACGATGTGGATTAAATTTTTTTTAAAGAGATTAGTTTAAAATATTGAGTGCGGAGTCATGAATTGTTTATGTTTTTCGATTTATTCCGACAGCCCATGAATCTTTTTATAAAAATTAAATATTTAAATTATAAAAAAAATTCACCAAGTTCAAATAAAAAAAATATTTTAATGTGATTATGTGCACTTGTAGTATTATACATCTTTTGAAGATTTAGATAGAAATGTTGGTCTCTTGAGATTCTCAATCTAATTACATCCATTAAATAGATCTCATTTGCTGTGAATCTACAGATACACTTTTGTTCAGCAGCGGCATTGGATACTTGGATTTTGGATACTTGGATTCTTATATCTGTCAGGAGCCGCCCTGACAACGAGACTATACGGGTCGCGATCTACCCTCCAATTTATTGGACCTGCAGTTAATCAAATCCATTCCCCTGTGTCGTCTCCGCCATGTGATTGCAACGTTATGATCTCGAAGAACCAAATCAAGCTTCGGCTACAGAAGCTTCATCTTCGCCTCCCTAATCCCGATCAGACCACGAGCAAAGATCCGATTTTTCCGATCATGGCGGCGGCAAACCACTACTTCCAGGTACGAGTCCAGTTCCCGCTTCGCGTGTGTTCTTTGCGCTCGAGTTGATCTCGCGTCTTTGCTGTGCAGAGGCCGCTGGATTCGCTCCGCTGCAAGCTGAAGAAGCCGCTGTTCAAGGACGACGCCAGGGCCAAGAAGCGCCGCCGGGAGGGGTGGTGGAAGTCCGCCCTGCTCTTCTGGAAGCAGAGCCACGAGGCCGCCGGCGGCGGCACGTCCGACGAGCAGTGGCGCTCCCACACGCAGCTACCGCCCGTGTACGCCACCGAGAGCGGAGGCCGAGGCGCGAGGCGGCCGAAGGCGGCGCTGCTGCTGGCGGCCGCGGAGGTCGGGGTCGAGGCGGCAGTGGGGATGGCCTACCGGAGCCTTAGTGACTCCGGCGGAGGCCACCGGGCGCCGCCCATCTACATCGTTTCCTAAACCGGAGATCCTTCGTTCTCTCTCGTCTCTCTCTTCTCTCTCTTCTCTCGAATTATCGAAAAACTTTTTTTCCCGGCGGAATCGTTCCATTCAATGTGTTCGTTAGATTTCTCCTGTCCAAGATTCGATTATTATTATTATTTAAGTAAAACGAGAAGGAAAAGCCGAAAAGGTGAAGGCGTGGACTGGGAAAAAGGCTTGCTTTCGACGAAGCAGGTTTCCTGGCATCGATGCTCTTTGTTCTCGATGAAGAACCCTAAATTAGTTCTATAATGCGTGGAAACAAGTGCAAGCTGGTGCTGGTGCTTCAAAACGCGAATTTTGATGTAAAAATTAGGATTATAACTGTTTCTCCATGCTAACGTACGCCACGCATATCTTTTCCACTTAGGGGTTAAAATGCTTTGCGAATTCACTATTTAGTTGATTGTTTGATGCGTAATTGTTTAAAATTATCTTTAAAAAAGGATTTAATATATATAATATATTTTACAATAATAGGATAATTTATTTGTTCCAAAAAAATTTTACCACAATTTTGTGAATATTTTTTAGTCAACCTACCCCTTCATTAATCTCCGTTCCAGTCAACCCGCCTCCTCCCGTCAAATTTCGCTTTCTCTTCGCTCGCATCACGATATCACATGTGAAGCCACGAGGCTTCCGTAGATCCGAAGCCGAACGGCCCACGCCATTTCGAGTCCACGAGGTTAATTAATTAGTTAACGATTTAATAAGCAAGCGGAGAAAAGAGGAAGCGAGATCGGAAACGATCACGCATTTTGTGGGAGAAAGCCCTCGTTTGTCGCGCCGGCCCGGCGAGGAGGAATCGCCCGATCCGTCGCCTGAACTGCGAGGATGTCTTCGGATCCGCTGCGTGAAGATGCAGGCCACCGCTACGTGAAGATGCAGTCGGAGCCGTCGGCGTTGCCGTCGCCGTCGCCGTCGCATTCGTCTCGGCTGTTGGATCAGCCGCGGATCTTCGACGAATTGCCTGTGGCGGAGATCGTCTCCGTGTCCCGACCCGATGCCGGCGACATCAGCCCCATGCTCCTCACTTACACCATCGACTTCCATTACAAGCAGGTGCCTCTCTACGTCGTATTGCTTCACCCTTTTCTCCCCTGATTCGGATGTTACTATAAAAGAAAAGAGGACTTGCTAGATTTTTTATTTGCAGGTGTGAATTGTTGTATAATCGATGATTTGTGGCTAGCCATTTGGGTAGATGATGATATTTCACGATTCGAAACTGCGGGGTCTTTGGTTTTCCGTATTCACCTTTCCTAGATTGATGTTAAAATTGTCAATCAGATGTGTTCTGGTGGACTCATGGTATCCATACTTCGAATTTGCGTAGTCGTGTGATTTTTTTCTTTGATTGTGATACGACGTGAAAAGAGAAAAGTGCTTGGGGATCTTTGAATATACGTTTAGTGTTGGAAGAAACAAAAGTTTCGGCATGTCTGATTTACTGTTGAAATATCCGAATATGCATTTTCTTCAAGGAAAGATAGGGCTTGTTTAGTATCTTTCATTAGAGCGGGAAGCATAGTCTATGCATTTATCTCTCTACTGATTGTTTAACCCCATTTTGTTACACTATTAAATTGATCGAGGATTTTGTTTCTTCTCATGGATGCTATGCTTAATCCTCCAACATTATTTGGCTGCATAGATATTTCGGGAAAAGTGTTAACTCCCCCACCCCCCCTATGTTACCCCCTTTTCTACAATTGGTCTCTCAAAGTTATAAAAGTGAAGCGTTCACCATAATGTTTACCAACCCTTGTCATTATTTCCCTACATTTGATCCATTAGGATTCATGCACACACAGCCATACCTGAAAGGTGTTTATTCTGCCAAGAATAAGCAAGTGTTACTTTTTTTCCTTTCACATTTTGCATAGGTTTTTAGAGTGCTGACTACAGATAACCCTGATGATTCTGGCTTGGTGAATACAGTGGCAAAAATTTGCAACCTGTTTGGGCACAAGTGGAACTTTTAGAACTTCAGAGTGGAAAACTTCAAAAACTAGCAATTATAGGGGGGAGTGAGAATTTCCTTTGACTTCACTTGTTTCTCACTGTTATCACTGGAATACCTTCGATCCCTTGTAGTCCAAGTTACTTAATTTGATCAAGTTCATGTTAAATTCAAATCTGGGACTGGAAAATTTGGAATACTGTCATGTAGGTTTTGTCACACCTTTTGTGTGGAGCACTTGTATGCCTAGCTGTAATACATAACTACTAAAGAATCAAATTTACACCTTTTGCTTTTTTCCTACCATCTGGATTACCTTGATTTCATATTAGTTGGATATTCTTCATTGATATTAGCCTATGGTTCTTAAAGCACCAAAATACACATTGATGAAATAAAAATCAATATCTCTAATGCTTCATTTACCTTGTTCGCCAATTGAATACTATCGTTACCATCAACTAATGTTACTTCCAATTATTTTCGGTTAGCTATATGAATCTTTATGTCACTAGTGATATTCTAGTTGAATGAACTTTTCCTATTAATTTTAATTTTTTTGGTCCTATTAATTTAAAAATTTTTGGTCTATTGTACTTTGTCTCCAGTTGGACAACATTAAAATAATAAGTCTTGTGTCTTCATTTGTTTCATTGTTTTGTCTTTCTTTTATACTGCTTTTGTTTTCTGAATTATTAATTGGCATTGGCTTGAAGCTTTTTTATACATATCATTCTCAAGAAACTGAACTCCATATTCCATAATAGTTCCATTTATAGTCCTGCAAATAAAATACTTTGGATTCCACAAATACGCTCATTTTGTTGTTTTATATTTGTTTTGCTCATCAAAACCCATAATATGCAACTGTTGGAATTTGAAGATTTGATTGCCTACTTTTTTGCAATGATGGTTTTCAAATATCTAGGTGTTATCTATGTTACTTTATCAGTTTATCATGCTATTGTGAATAATTGAATGTAAATGATCATCTATTATATTTGTCAAGTATTAACTTCTGTAATTTGTTAAGCAGTTCAAATGGCGCTTAATAAAGAAAGCTTCACATGTTCTATATCTACATCTTACTTTGAAAAAGCGTGCTTTTATTGAGGAATTTCATGAGAAGCAGGAACAGGTGAATCTATTTATTTAACCTTTTTCGCAGTCATGTATGCTTGTTGTTTTGTCTCATTGTTTCCACATTATTAGTTTTCATTGCTACTATTTTGGTTTTTTCCTTATTGGAGTTCCAAAGTAAAATTTTGCAAGTTTGGCGGTTCCCAAACTATTTATGTGCTTGACTCTATCTTGATATAGTTTCCTTATTACTCTTTCCTTTAAGTTTCATTATTTTTATTTTTTATGCTGATGAACCATCTTATATTATTTCATAGAAGGGGCAAGATTACCAATTTAGTTGTGCTTACATTATATGTGTCTTTTTTCTCATTATTTTAAGATGTTCCACAAAGTTCTATTTCTCATTTCTGTTTTTATTCCTTTTTCTGCTAAATGACTCAAATATCTGGACACCAGAATGCACCTGTGTTTAATTTCAAATGAAATTTGATATGATTTATCTTTTTTATAATGAAGGTTAAAGAATGGCTTCAAAATCTTGGTATAGGGGATCATACAACTGTTATGCAAGTTGATGATGAAGCAGATGATGAGCCTGTTCCTTTACTGCAAGAGGAGACTTTATCAGCACGGAAAAGGTGATTATTGGCATTCCCAATCTTAGTCCTTACTAATACTTTGTTGAATGAGAATGCTAAGATAATTAAGAGATAAGTTGTTATGGTTGTTTATTCAAATAATTTTGTATCCCTAAAAAAAATTTAACTTTCCTTCCTGACATCTGTGGAGTGACCAGAATAAATATTGGTTATGTTGAACCTTTTTCTTTTATGAATTTTGCTAGAACATGCAATCTTACCCTGTTTGTTTGAGACTAGCTAACAGATGATCGAAATAGTATATCAGATACTAAAAGCATTGTTCAAGGCTCTATCTGGTTGACTATCTTTAATAATGTCTAGGATATAAAAAAACATTCATGATATGTTGGTTGTCAAGGTGATAAATATGCTTGGATTCTTGCGTGAACATCTTTATTAAATATAAAGATGTGAACTGATATAATTGATGGTCATTGGAATATTGGATTAAAATGATATTTGAGATAGTACATTTTAGAGCACTAAAACATGATGTTATTTAGTTGTACTTAACATGGTTTAAGATCTTGGTCCAGTACTAATACTTCTTGGTCGGGCAAATTTGGTACTGCTACTTCACCTTATCATACCATACCAAGCCATCGTACAATAGTACAAGTAGGTATGGGCGAGCATGAACTGGTTGATTTGCCTTATTTGGCACAACATATTACTAGGTCTTGAGAATTTTTCTTTTCGATTGATAATTATAGATGTAAGAATGCTTATCTGTTCCTCATCTCACCAAACTTGAAATGCAAAAATTCATTTTTATGTTCATATAACTCTCATGACTTGCTCTCCATTGTTCAGCTGAATTATACTTTGGTTAATAGTGCTATGTATGATATTCTTTTTCTTAAGTTCTTGCAAACTAGAAAATTTCACTTTGTTGGGCCCAAATGGGCCTCAATACTATTCTTACACATTATTTCCTACAGAGATGTGCCCTCTAGCGCTGCATTTCCAATTATTCGGCCTGCACTAGGGAGACAACATTCCATTTCTGACAGGGCAAAAGTGGCTATGCGAGGTTATTTGAATCATTTTTTGGGGAACTTGGATATTGTGAATTCTGAAGAGGTACTTAACTGAGTCTGAGTACCCCTAAATGTCTATAACAACATAAAAGCAAATTATGCAGATGGTGTGAATGAGTCAAGCATATATTGAAATTGGAAAAGATCTAAGGAAAAATATTTTGTTTATAAATATGATGTTATGATGGATAATTCATGAACTTCTAGATTTTGCATACTTGCTGCTCAGTTTTTCCAGTTACTTGTTTGTCTGTTAGATTGATTAATATTAAGCATTTCCTAGGTTGATACATCAATTTGGATTTTCTTGTGATCATTAAATTATATATTGAAAATATTTTACTTTGATAGGAGTGCCTTCAAGGCTATTCTCTTTATCTTTCATTGTTTTGAAGCACATTTGATTCTCTTTATCTTATCAAGTTGCAATATATTTTGGTGTTCGTTGTTTCTTTCTTATGTAGCAATTGAACATATTTTGCAGGTTTGTAGGTTTTTAGAGGTCTCAAGGCTATCATTTTTGCCTGAGTATGGACCCAAGCTAAAAGAAGATTATGTTATGGTGAGACATTTGCCAAAGATTCAAAATGATGATGATGGAAAATGTTGTTCTGGTCACTTGTTTAGTTTTTGTAATGGAAGTTGGCAGAAGGTATCTATTGTAATCAAGTTAAGGATTGTAACATTTTAAATCATGTGCCCAAAATGTGAAACCTAACATCTCTGTAGGTCTGGGCTGTACTGAAACCAGGATTCTTGGCTTTGCTGGAAGATCCTTTTGACACAAATCTTTTGGACATTATTATTTTTGATGTACTTCCTTCTTCAGATGGAAATGGGGAAGGTCGTGTTCTTTTAGCAAAAGAGACAAAGGAACGCAATCCTCTACGCTTTGGCTTTCAAGTATGTGAGCCCTTAATTTTATTTCAGTTCGTTTCTCATTCCTTGTTTTCCTGTCAAACTGCTCGTCTGGTGTCTACTTTTACCAACCAAGGCAACCTGTTCAAGTTCAATGTATTGCATGCTAGTTATGATTGCATTATTGAGTTAGCTTTCTGGTCCAATTGAGCAACAATAACAGGAAATTTTCAACTTAGGAATCCATTCACTTGTATGTTTGTTGTGATGTGGATGATCTGAATAACTCCTATACGATTTATATGAATTCATCATCCTTTCCAGCTTTTTCTATGTAGGTCTGAATCTTTCAGCCTTTGTTTGACGACCTAGAATAAAAAAAGGGAATGGAAGGGAAAGAATAGGAATAGTAACTCTGGCAAAAGTTATTTATAACTATTCATCTGGAATTGGGACGTACACTAACTAGATAAGTTCTAAAATCTGTGTTTTCAAGGTGCATCAGTATTATGCATACTACTTTGGTTGTTTATTTCATGCCATCCATTCTCTCATAGGCAGTCTCCAAATTATTGACAAAAATGATAAGACAGTTTGAGATCAGATGAATTTATATTGTTCAATAAATTTCAAGATCATACAGATCATTTTAAAAGATCTGATAGAAATTTTTGTACTTGTTTAATCTTTTGGTTTTAGTGTTTTATTTCCATCTTGAGTAGCCAGATGTTAGGAGTGATCCCATTGCCAACAATACTTTGAACAGGAGGAAGAAAGAATGACATTTGCTTTCATAACATGCTTTCCATATCAGTATATTATCTTTCTGATTTTTTTTCTTCTATTTTTTAAAGAATTCCATGTCAAATGGATTTATACAATGGCATAAAGGACATATATTGAAGGCCTTGACGAAATGGTAAAGTTACTGCCATGTGACGTTGAGATCACGGGTTCGAATTGTGAAAACAACCTCTTGCAATGCAAGATAAAACTGCGTATTATAAATTCACTGTAGTCCGACCCTTCTTCGGAACCCGCACTGGTAGGAGTTTCATGCACCGGACTATCCTTTTCACAAAGAACTATATGATAATTTAATTAGTAGTATTAGAGCCAATGATAGTGTGACAAATGATTTTCCATCAAGAATCAACTCTAAATCACTATCATTCTACATGACTACTATATTAACTCACTGAGTTTATTCAAGATAAACCTTGTCGATGTATGTTATTCATAGATGATATTATTCTATTTCATGAGTGTAGATAGATTAAACTTGAGCCTTGGATTGTGGAAAAGTTGAAATTGAATATATTAAGATGAGTAAAATTGCATATATAAAATGTAGTTTCAATATCTAGAAAAAGAATCGAGGAAATAATAAAGATGAATGCACATTAAATTCCTATAAGATTTTGAGTTATTTAGATCTATTCTTTGGTAAAGAGATACTAATGAAGATATGATTAATGAGATAAAATGGTGGTGGTTGAAAATAGAAGCTTCTTGAGTCATGTCCCTTGGCTAAAAAGGAAAATTTTGTGAAAATTTTGTGAGCCCATTCTATACATTAAAATGTGAATGCTAGGATACAACATATACCAAAAAATTAATATTGTTGTGACGAGAGAAAATAAGAGAAAACAAGTTGGCTTGCACATTTCATTATATATTAAATATAAAATTAAATAAAATCATATTTTAATCAGCAAAAACATTTAGTTTTGGAACAAATTTAAATTTTTTTTAAAACTGCATAAACACATGCTGATAAAATAGATTTTTCTTACATTATAGTATTGTTAATCTTTTTTCGTATAAGAATTGTTTGTATTATATAACTTTGGTAGATAGGAAATTTCACTATTCTATTCTTGTGAAGAACAATACTTTATATAACTCCTCATAACTCATTTAGACATATTATGAAAAATTCAATGATCCTATTTATAAATAAGTGTTCAAATAATTTTTTAAAACACTGATAAAATGAAAATAAAATAAAAAGTACTAACAATTACATAATAGTCTCATGATGAGAACTTCTTCCTTTTGATTTTTTTTTAATAAATCATAAATTGCTAAAATTGATGGAGGATAAGAGTAAGAATAATCTAACTCTTTAGTTTATGATTGATTAATTTAAGGAGAATAATGCTTGGTGTGGATCTAGGGATGAATCTGAATCTCCTAAGAATACAGTATTCAAGTGAGTCTCTCAATTTTACAATTGGATGTAGATTAGTATGCTTTTAATTTAATATTTTAATTTTATGGTACTTGATGGGCCTAAATCTAGATGCACATGGAACATTATTTTTGTAAAATTGTAAATGTCCTTGAAGATAACTTCAAACTTAAATTATTTAACTAAATTCTAACTTATGTTGAAATTCAGAAGTTGAGATGCCACGTGGAGGACATGAAAGGGGAAAGAGATTTTAAAATGACTAATGTTTAATGGTTTATTTCATAATAATTAGCATGAAGCATTAACTTTAGTTTTAATTTATGAAAGAGCACTAAAGAAATTCTTACCTTGACAAACACTTAACATTTGGATTACACATCGCACAATGTATTTTGTTATTCATTATGAAGCAAGCTAAAAATTCTAATTGGCATAAATATCACAAATATAAGAGGTCAACTCTTTGGTCATAGCTTATAAGTCTATATATAAGTTGGTCAACATGAGATTTACATTTTTCAAAACGACCATAGTCTAAACTAGACAAGTAGAATCGATTAGACTGGAAGTTGCAAGGAGTAGAGGAATACCAAAGATAGGTCTATTTAATATAACGCAAATAACTTAATTAATTTGAATAATGCTAGCGATTACAATGCAGCAAAGAGAAAAGATCCATATAGCTGACCTTAAATTTGAATTGTACTTGGCTTGATGGTAGTGGTGATAATGATGTTCAATGGAGTAATTGCAATGGCATCTTCAATGTTGATCTCAATCTTAATATTTTTTTTAAAAAATAATCATGTAAGAAGAATGAGTTTTTTTATGTAACTGATCAGCAAAAAAAATCAATTGTCATACTTTTCTATTAAAATATGAAAATTCTCAGTTTGAGGTTAAAAATAGCCTTGACTGTTTTGGATAGTCTAGCATATAAGATATGGTTTCATGAGCAAGGGTTTCTTTGTGCTACTAGACTGTTACTGTTAAACATGCTTGATGTGTTTTGGTATTCAATGTTGGTTGCTATCAAGGAAAAGAGAAAAGCTATAAGCCTCTTCAAATTTCTCAATGTGAAAAATACAGTAAGGAATTTTGGTGAAACAGTTTCACTCTCATCCTCCTAGAATAGCTTTTGCAATAAACCAACCTTAAAGGTCTCATATTACTAGGATTTTAAACAATAATTATCTTGATGATACATGAAGAACACCTTTTTTGTGTCTGATCCAATCTGATGAGGATATTTTTTTTCATTATTTTCATGGTTGGTGAAAATTTGATCTTGCTAGGATATTCATGAGATATTCAACAATTTTTGTGGACATATTTGAGTTAACCAATTCGCTAAATATTTGATTCAAGTAGCTTACTGTCATCTGGTAATACAAGGCAATTAGCATTTTACTGAAAAATTGAAGACATCCTGGTTATTGATGATATCAAGATTCCTACATGTCTAATAAAAGTTTGTTTCACAAGATATCTTGTGGGAATCGTACTGTAAGGATAAGGATGAGAAGTAATGCAAAAGTTAAGGATTGGGTTGCTGCAATAAATGATGCTGGGTTAAGGCCTCCGGAAGGGTGGTGTTATCCTCACCGCTTTGGTTCATTTGCACCACCAAGAGGTTTAACTGAAGATGATAGTTATGTTCAATGGTTCATTGATGGCAAAGCTTCTTTCGAAGCAATTGCTTGTTCAATCGAGGAAGCGAAATCAGAGGTACAAAGGATTTATAAAGGTTAATGCCATTTACTATTAGGTGGCATTTTTAATTGAAATTCAGAATTCTGTATTAATGAAAGTCCAATGCAGATATTCATTACTGGTTGGTGGTTGTGTCCCGAATTGTACTTAAGACGACCTTTTAGTGTTCATGGATCTTCACGACTTGATGCGATGTTAGAGGCAAAAGCCAAACAAGGTGTTCAGGTACATACTGAAACATTTCTTTCAAAAGAATCTTCAAACTTCTTCTTTTGGAATGTTCTAGTAATTTTGTTATGGTAGAGTTGAGACCATAATCGATGCTTTGATTGAACTTTCAAATGGTAACGTCTAGTTTGTATACCATGTTCTAAGAATTTGGTTCTCCATTAGATAGAACTGTAGTCTTGTGGTCTTCTTTCCTCAACCATTTCAATTTTGTTTCTTGTTGCTTATTTTCTACATTTTATTGGCACCTTATACCCTTCAAGTTAAATTAACTCACCCTTCATATTTTTTGTACTTGTAATCTGAATATATATCAAGGCATGCTAACCAATCCTACCTTTCCTATTTTGAACATACAAGAAAGAAATATTTTCATGTTTTTGTTTGAATGCTGTAAAGCATGGACATGAAAATGGGCTTCTGTATGATATCTGGTCAAGATTTTAAACTATCAGTACATATGTACATATGCAGTGTAATTTTACTAGAATTTCCATGTTTGTTGGGATGAATCTCACTTTAATGATATTAGTATCTAACTGGAATTCTTTATTCATCACAAAACAATCATATGAAGCAAATCATTTTTTCATTCACTCATATCCTTTAATGAGGTTAGCTTGATCTTATCATATTATAAATTCGCTAGATTATTGTTTGTATTGTAATAGCCGACTCTATCTAGTGGGATAAGACTTAGTTGTTGTTGTTGTATTGTAATCCTTAATTTAATTAGGTATCAGTTTCTAACTATCAAAATCATTTAAACCTATTTCATTTTATATCCATCATCAAAAATATCAATCAAAAGTCTAAGTAAAAGTTGCGCTGCTTTTTCTGTAATCAATCAAAAATACTCTACCAACAAAATGAAGAAGTATCATATCCACAATGAACTAATTTATTTGCATGTGTCTGGATATTGTTTCTTCATGGATCTTTAGAAGCAGGAGGCATGTTTCATTCAGATAGGGAGTTATGAGAACGTACACACACACACACACATTGCAGATATATTGCTTGAATGAATGAAAAGTCATCTGTTTGTTGTGGCATCTGATCAGATAAGTAACATATATGTCCAAAAAAATTAGCATGTCGTACCTCTAGATAATTAACCTTTATTCTTGGGTGATTAGCTTGCCTGCAATTGACAACATTCTCTCTCATAAAATGTAGATACATATTCTTCTCTACAAAGAAGTCGCTCTTGCTTTGAAGATTAACAGTGAATACAGTAAGAGGAGATTACTGAACATCCATGAGAATGTAAAAGTTTTACGATATCCAGATCATTTTTCAAGTGGTGTTTATTTATGGTATGAAATCCTTAAATTATTTTATCTGCTGGATTATGGGTAACTTTGTCTTGCTTATTCTGTGGTGTGTCTATACTCATATACTGCTTCATTTACAAAATAGGTCTCATCATGAGAAAATTGTTATTGTGGATAATCAAATATGCTTCATTGGAGGGCTTGATTTGTGTTTTGGACGCTATGACAACTTTGAACACAAAGTTGGTGATTTTCCACCTCTTATGTGGCCTGGAAAGGACTATTACAACCCCCGGTATGCTTTTAGTCTTAATCAAATTAAATAATGCCCACTGTGATATATTTAATTTGATAATTGATTAATGGTCTGCATTTTGAAAGAAAATTTTCTTTTTTATGTTCTCTTTCAATTAGGGAATCAGAACCCAATTCTTGGGAAGATACTATGAAAGAAGAATTAGATCGTGAAAAATATCCTCGAATGCCTTGGCATGACGTCCAGTGTGCTCTATGGGGGGCACCTTGCCGTGATGTTGCAAGGCATTTTGTTCAGCGCTGGAATTATGCTAAGGTTGTTTCATGTTACTTGAAAGGAAGTTTTTGCTTCCAACTTTTGCTGTTCTGACTTTCCACTTGGAAATGGTTATTGTTTTTAGAGAAATAAAGCTGCAAATGAGCAAGCAATTCCCTTGCTGATGCCTCAACATCACATGGTTATTCCACATTACATGGGAAATGCTGGAGAAGTCAATGTACGGAACAAGGAACAAGTTCAAAATCACAAAGATGCTAGGAATACAGGGTCATTCCCTTCATCTACATCATATGACGATATTCCACTGCTATTACCACAAGAACCTGATGGGCTAGAAGCCGCAAAGGAAAGAGAAAAATATGTGGCGGACAATTCATGTGGTCTTTTGGACAATCGAAATAGAGCCAACCAGAATCATCCCTTTCCCTTGAGGAGAATCAAAGTTGAACATCCTATTCAAGACATGCAGTTGAAAGGTTTTGTTGATAATCTTGGATCTCCCCAACAAGCAGAGAGGGGAAACCACTATGATGTGATTGCCCCACCTCAAAATATGGATGAGTGGTGGGAAACACAAGAGAGAGGCGATCAAGTTGTGTCTGCAGATGAAGCTAGACAAGTTGGCCCTCGCACACTATGTCGTTGTCAGGTTGGTGTAATTGAAGTTGCATGAAAGAGACTATTCTACATTATACATTACTTAGTTTTTCTCAACCATAGATTTCAACTTTTATTTTTTTCTAATGAGATTACTTGGAGAAATAGTTTGTTTTCTTGAATTTGTTATCTGGAATCTCTCTTTTCAGTCAAAGCAAAATACAACTTACATTGATTTCCTAGACCTCTAGGATATGAACCAAATTAGATGTTTTGTACGATTGCAGTGCCATCATTCTATCTATAGGTATTGCAATTCACTCATTTGTTTGAAAATTTCTCTATACAAATTCCCTTGCATTTCATGCCAATTTATGGTATTTGGATAAGGTTAGTTATAAGTTGATGGTTTGTTAGGATTCTCAATGTTGCACCATTTAAAAGATTATAAAGTGTGAGCTTGTTCATTGGAAAATTAATATTTCCTTTTGAAGTGATTGAAATTAGGATGTTTGTAATAAAGGGAGGAATGATGAGCAATAAGAATCTATAGCACAACTAATCACTGAGTAACTTGAACGAGAAGTTAAACACTGTCTGACCATTATTGTAATTGTACCAACCTTTGACCTTTTGCTTAAAATGTCTCATAAATATATTATAGCTTCAGGGCTTGATATCATGAAAACCTTTATCACATGTTAGGAATCAACATGAGGAAAATGCATAGAAATAACAAACATGCAAATCTGTGACCTTGTTCTCTTTTATGATCCTTCCAACTTTCAGGTTTAAATTGCTAGCAGGGATATCTAAGACTAATTACTTCACCTTCCTTCTGGATATGTGAAAATATCCTTCTTCATTTTGATATTGGTGTAGTTTCTTTGTTCAATTTGTTATTAAGAATAGGCTGAAGTCATGAAGTACTCACATAGTTAGATTTCACAGTTAAGCTAGCATTTGTGAGAATGCCTATTTCGATCATCATGTGATTATCCTGCTTAGATTTGTTTAACTGTGCTGCAAAGTCCTAGACTCTTAGCATACGAATTGGAAGTAAAAAACACATGGAAGACCTTTGTGGGTTTGAACCCACAATTATATTTTTGTTTATTTTTTTCATTCTCATATAATATATGGCATGTAGGATGTGTCTGGTGGCATGTTTGTTGAGTGTTTACTTGATGAATTTAGTCATTCTCTTACTTTTTGCTGATTTTATTGGTTACAGATCATTAGAAGTGTCGGTCAATGGTCAGCTGGAACAAGCCAGACTGAAGAGAGCATTCACAATGCCTATATATCCCTTATTGAAAAAGCAGATTATTTCATTTACATTGAGGTAGGGATTTTTTGTTTGGCAATGATCTTGATTAAACATTTCCAACTAATTGTTTGCAATAGATCCATGGCTTTAAAAAGACTTCACTGCATAAATGGCTACTATGGTGTAGTTTGAACTTTGAACTGCGTAATTGTTTGCTACTAATTGTTTGAGGTGACTACCATATTTAGTAGCTTGTAACTTCTAAGGTCTACTTAAAACTTCACATGCCTTTTGGATTACATAGAGAGAGAGAAAGAGGGAGAGTATATATATGAGTCCCAACCACTCAAAAATTTCACTAACCTAATGCAACTTAACTGCATTTTTCCAAATAAAAATTTATTTCAATCCTAAAGTGGCCAAAATGATTGAAATTGATCCTGATTTGAACCTATGTGATCCTCACCATGCTTACATGACAGCTTGCATCCAAACCCAATCTGACTGCAGCTCTTCCCCTAAAACCTAATTTGTTGATTTGAAGTTAAATACAATAAAATTCAATATTTATAAGTACTAGCCTCCTTGAAGTGTTTTTTTTTGAATGAGCAATTTATTCATAAAGCAAATTGTGATAGCAGTATAGCTTGGTCACAAAGGTTAGTTAAAGACAACCAAGAAACATGACGGAGGGAAAGATAAACAGGACAGAGTAGAACTCGTGGCTTTCTAAGTGTATATTATCCCCCATAAAAGGACAAGAATTTTCCTAACTGTGTAGAGTTGTAGCTAAGATAGAAGTTGAAGCTCACTAAAAATCATTTCTGCTGCAGCATGGTGGACCTGTTTACAGTTTTGTGACTTCTTGGCAAGTTGTCCTTCATAGTTAGCATAGCAGTCTACAAGACTTAAAAAGTGTTCATTAGTTTTATGCATGGATTGAAATCTGAAGAAATTGATGATCACCTTTCTCTCTACTTTTTCAGGAAAAAATTTACATCCTAATATATAGAGTATACATCTACTAAAACTAGGAAACCAAATATCTACAAATTTGGAAGACAATCAATTATTTGATAGACAATTAATTAATTAATTGTAATTTCCTACAAATTAGGAAGACAATCAATTAGTTGATAGATAATCAATTAGTTGATTGTAATTTCCTAAATTCAATAATACCAAAAAACTAAGTAAATCTTAATCTTTTCTAAATACAGAAACTAAATCTCCTGTTTCTACATTCCCCCTCAAGCTGGGTTGTATATGTTATACAAACCCAGCTTGGAATTCAAATCATTGAAACTGACTCTTGGAAGTGCCTTGGTGAGGACATCAGCAATTTGCTATCTTGTAGGAATGATTCCTGTGTTGACATTTTCAGAAATAAAATGACGATCAATCTCAATATGTTTCGTCCTATCATGGTGCACTGGATTTTTAGCTAGACTGATGGTTGTCAGTAAACATCTTCACCAGGGCTTGATCTTCAATATTGAGTTCCCTTAGGGCATCCACAATGCTATTGAATATTTCTTCTAAATATTTGTGGTCCCCACATCCACATCATCAATCAAATATCTCTTTCCTCAAATATCCTAACTTTCACAATGAAATATACCACAAACCAAATATTTATGGGCCCCACCTATAGAATATCTCACTTCCAAATATCATAATTAAATATTTCACCAACTAAATATTTATAAATCCCATCGTCATTTTATTAATTTACATTTAAATAAAATTATTTATAATTTATAATTTATAATTTAATATTAAATAAAATTAATTTAATATTATAATATTATTTAATTCTAATTATTATATTATTTTATAATAAAATAATTAGAAATCACCGGGCAAAAAATTTTGCCCGGTGATTTCTATTCACTTCACAAATATCCCCTCCAATGGGGGATATTTGATATGTGGGGATATTTCTTCAAATATCCCCCATCAAATATCCCCATTGGAGATGCTCTTAGCAATCTTTGTAACCACATTCCTTCGCATATACCAAGAGCAAGAGCTCGATATTCCGATTATGCACTGCTGCGAGAAACCACAGCATGTTTCTTGCTTCTCCAAGTGACAAGATTCCCCCAAACATAGGAGCAGTAACCAGTAGTTGACCTTATATTAGTCTATTCCCCTGCCCAACTTGCATCTGTGTAAATCTCAATTACACGACTTTC
>JBBMKF010000028.1:5957687-5970716 GCA_037834155.1 Curcuma caesia | reverse complement strand
AGGATCTCAAACATTCGAGACGAGAAAAAGAATAATCTCTAAATAACACGAGAGAGAAAAAAATTGATCGATCGATCAAGAATAAGAGAGACTGACCTAATGGAAGAGACGGACCAGGCGAGATTCCAAATCGATCTCCTCCAGAGGAAGAGGTCGAAAGAGAAACACAGGCCGAGAGTCGGAGAAGATAAAGCGAGGCCGCTTGGAGCCGGGGAACGGAGCCGACGGATAACGAAGAGCAGGAAGAGGGGCGGTAAGGCCCCTTTTATGTACGCGACGCGGTTGCGAGCGGGCTAGCAGCGCCGTCGAGTCGTAGGAGATCTACCGACAGGATGCTGCCGCGTGTCCGAGGGTTTCTTACCTGATGAATAAATCTTTATGTATTGTGGTGGACAACTGTTTGTCCGCTGAGTTTATTTAGATAAAATTATAATTGTTAATATTTCTTAATATATTTAAGTGACTCTATATAAAGGCATATTAAAAGGCACTGTGTGCATAGACTAATAATCCGGGGTACACTAAGCTCAAGCCAATATGGAATCTCATACAATAATCTATTATAAGTAATTTTATCTTACTTTAAAAAATATAATTTTAAGAATCGAACTCGTAATTTTTAAATCACACTAACAATAATTTTAATACTGTACCAAGACTCTATTCAAAAGTAAAATACATACTAATTTTAATTTTTCATATCTTTAATAAAAAGTGAAATCTGTCATTCTAACGATTCCACACGATCAATCCCACAATTATCTGTGAGGAAGTAAATCAGGAAGCTATAACTAACCAATACAAAGTAGAGTATTATCTCGACTTCATCAATATTCGATCCTTGTTCACTTCAACAAGTCTACTCTGTACTAACCAATTCAATCATACCCCAAAAGCTTTTAATTTCTCACCTCAAGTCATTGGATGAGATTGCCTCATATTATTTAGCTGAATGCTCATCTCTTTTGGACTTTAGACAAGTAATTGAGTTCAAGCCAAAACACTACACACTAGCGTAAGTATTAATAATTGAATCAATAAGCAAAACAGGTCCTATGAATTTTACATGTCGGGCAATGGTGTTCCAATTAGCAGATTGAAACTGCCGTTTTGTGGTTTGTTTGATCGAAAACTGAGGATAAGGATCACACAAACACTATTATACTTTCCTAGGCTGTGAGCCGCGAGGAATGTTTTACAAGCAAACTTCTTGCAGATTGTAGTGCGTATGTAGCTTACTTCTCTTGAACTCGTCATAGAGTGTCGATCGGTGTGAATGGCACGGCTTTAGTTCTTGCAACTCGGTATCCTATGAAAACTGAAACACAGAAAGAAACTACTGAGAGCAGCAAAGCAAATGCAGAAGCTGAGTTCCATGAACCATTTGAGGAAGACGAGGAAGCTGATGCAATGTCCAAAGGTAACCAATTGCAACTGGCAGAAAAATGATCAGATTCCCTCCAAGCTTTCCCGCCTGTCGGATACCAGAATGCAACAGCCACCTTGCTGGCCTGACCGATTGTGAATTGAACATCCTGCAACCGAGGAGCACATGTGATTGTCTTCTCGTTGGAAACTGAATTTTGTAACCAGAAACACTATTCGAATTTAGAATGATAAAGAATGCTCAGCAGAGGGAATTTGGATACTTGTTGGAAATGGTCCATCGTCCTCAAGGGTCTTGAGAATTCAAAGAAATAAGTACCCTTTTCACCATCTTTTCCATATGGACTGTCGTCTTCGATCAAACCTGGACAAAGACAATAAAAAAAATGAGGGAGCTAGGAACTTAAGCAAAGCAACATAAAATTTTGCCTAACAGAGTAAATTTTATAGACAGAGCCACATTCTTGTCATGCTCAGAGATAAAAGAGTTCTGTGTTTCTGACTAGTGTAGGAAATTACGACGTCAATTGTCAAGTACAAATCCTGTCTTAGAAGATGACAAAGCCCAACCATAATACTATAATAAAGTCGTTAAATAAACGAGAATGAAGCTCACATAAAACTGAAAGAGCTACAACAAAAAACATATTAAACGACACACATATATGAAAGTGGATCTGCATGCAATAAATCATGCATATCATTCACATTGCATATCTTAGCTCAAAAAGCTATTCTTCATTCTGCAATATCTACATACTAATCCCTAGTATAGTCATGGTTATTGTTCACCAAAACTTGTATTTTTACCCTATCTACTTGTAGGGAGTTTTGCCATAATCAGATAGGGTAGTCTGGTATACGAAGCTTCGGTCAATACGGATCCTGAAGAAGGATAGGACCACATTGGTTTCTAATGTTTCTGCACTAATTTAATCTGACAGAGTTTTAAGAGAATTGACAATAAACAAATAGTCAACCATTAGCAAAAGTATAAAAACTTTTCCAATTTATATCTTGATTTGTTTGAAAAGTAAAATCACCATAATCATATGGATCTTTAAAATTTACTTGAAGATTCCTGAACCCAATCTCAAGTTTGATCTGACATGTCTTACCACAAATGATTTTGTCCTCTCTTGTTTTCTTAGTTCCGGTGTTAGAGAACCACTCCTAATACTAACTACACATGACGACCCTTTTCCAGTATTGAACAGCAGATGAATCTGAAATGGACTGATCATATTCTGAGAGAACATAAAATTTAACCTACTAATCCATTTGTATGCCACTAAGCCTCATAATCTAACGGTCGAATCATGCTATCAATTATGTATCTCTATAATGAATCAGAGGTCTGGCCATGGGTTCTGAAATTGTAACTTTGTTCTACACAAGCCAGGACTTTGTCAAAACATGTCTAAAAAAGTTATTCAATAGGGAAAATAATTTCCAGTTTCCACTACTGAAAGGTTAATCAAGTTGATATGCATATATTGTAATGGCTCTTGGAGGATCTGATACACCATGTGCTACCTGTGAAACAGACATCTTCAATAGGAAAACTAAAGCTCAATTGTGGATCTCACAAAAAGGTTACTAAAATACACTATCATGACAAGTGGACAAATAAGAGCTTACCTGAATGAAAGTTTAGACTACTGTGCCACCAGGCTCCTTGCCAATCATTTTGAGCATTTGAAGTATTTGCTGCGATAACAAGGACAATCAAATGAGGGCTTCTTTTGCATAAAGAAAACTTTAATAAAGATACAGTAATATTAAAACTTTGTTATATTCACTATAGAAGAAGAGACAAAAGTTCTACTACTTTTTGGATGTAAAAAATAAACAAACAAATTTGACAAATTTAATTAACTTGAGCTAACAAAATATATCAGAGATAAATTATCAATGTTGTCAGAAAACTTGGTGAATTAAAGGAATGGTTGACATGGTTTTGCAATAAAAAAAGGGTAGAGATGACGAATGCAAGGCCCATTAATAGGCTTTGAAGTAAGAGAACTAGCATTTAAGAGGACAAGAAAAAACAACAAATATATCCAAAGCAACACAAGAAATGGCATAACTAAGTGGAGCATAGATAATGTCAGATGTATCAACATAAATCTCCAAATCTAAAATAAATATACACTTGATGATGTAACTGAAAAAGCTATAAAGGGGCAGGGGCAGGGGCAGGGGCAGGGGCAGGGAATTCATACTTAAATTGTCCATTGCCTTTTTTTCTCAAGGCAATATATGGGTGGATTTCATTCACCCAAATAGATTAAAATAAAATCAAATACAAAGAGCAGATATTGACAGCAAGTTTCATTCTATAATCCAAAACAATTGATAATACAAAAGGTAGTTTTTGCCTTGTAATATATCAATAAAATATAATTACCTGAAGGACCAATTCCATCAAGATTTCGGCAATGAGGGTTCCATGCATATAGATCAACTAGGTGACCAAAACTACAAACAGAGAGCATACACAGCTCAGATTCTGGATATCAAGTGAATATCTAGTTAAAATACAAACTGAAATGGATCATTTACCTATCTTTCCCAGTCCCATTTAAGTTGTCCATGAGATTACCACCATATAGCCGCCCAGGAATAGCATTACCCAGCGAAAAGTGCATAATGTCCACTTCATGACCACGGCAGCTTTTAGCAGTGCATGTACCAGGCATGTCAGCACACCCTCCCATCTAATGAAAGAGAGCATGGTTTCACAAGTATATTTGATATATTATATAAATCAGAAAAAAAAGGCAATTTAGAGAAGTAACGAAGAGAAGTATTTTACAACAAACAAAGTTGATTTTGAAATCAATTTGGAATGTTTTATTAAAGTCAGAAAAGATAGAAATGATGCTTTGCGACTAAAAACTCACATTCTGATATGTGGCATTTTCCCCCACTTGAAACATGAGAGCAACAGAAGGACATTGTTTACTGTTTCTGAATTTCCAAAAAAAGGAATAATCAGAAAATATTTCATTCAAATGCATAATGATGAAATTCATAAGATTCTGATAAATTTTCAATGAAATTGTCACAGCAAGTGAAATAGGACAAGAAGACTAAACAAATAGCCATTACATTCAACAATAATCTTGGCATAAAGTAAAAATTAGGAAAGGAGGTCAAATGTTGCTTATTCATGGCGCACACACACAAAGTTCACTAAGGATGGACTTAGTAGGTTACACTTTACAGCTTTATTTGATAACCTCGAGAGCCATATAAGTAAGACCTCCAACTGCATTGTGAGTTCTGAATATTATGGTAAGAGAAAGAAATAACAGTAAAAATGCTCAAGTTATTTGGGATCAGTAAAAACTAAAAACTTACAAGAACCATTTCCCCTCATAGAAATAACAATAACTGCAACAAGAAAAATACTTAAATACAATGTCCCTCAAATATGTTACTGGCCTGACTAATGGCTTTGTCGTTTTTCTTAGAGACAGCTGGATTCTTATTTTTTTCAAAATGATTATGCCGATCATCAGCAACTTTAGGAAACTCACCTTTTCCAAAAATGCAGAATTAATTATCTAAATCTTGCATCATTACACATTTACATAAGCCTTAATGTCAACTACCCTGGCAATTTAAACAATCAATCAGTATGCCATAAAAACAAAAGTTCTTACCCAGTGGAATAAGCATATTCGCCATTAATTTGAAGCATGAAGAATACATTACTACCATCATGAACAGCCTGAAAAAATATTAACAAGCATAAACAAGTCAATTGGTTAAGCTGTAAGTCTCATTAATTCAATAAAATCATACACATCTAATGAGTTCAGATAGAACCAGAAACTATTTGGTACATGCATCATAAGAAAATTCAAATAGAAGCTCACTCACTCGGCAAACCAAATCAAAATGCAATTTGGTTAATTGAGTTGAGGAGAGAGGAGGCGGCTATGGCAAGACGACAAAGATTCTAGAAATAGCCTCTGAAGATGTAAAACCATGATGAGTTGGCTAGTTGGGTGGCAAAATCACAAATAATGGTCTAAGGATGCTGAAAGAGACCTCATTGAAGGGTGAAGGAGAGGCTGTTAAAGTTGAGGGAAATGAAGAATGAAAATTAGTTGAGGGCAGAGGGAACTCTCTCAAAACGCTTAATTAGGCTCAGGGAATCTGAGGCCAGTAGGGAAGTGAGAACACTAGCACTTTCATCTACTAGTTTCCTCTTTTTATTTTGTCTTTAATACTATTTGTAAGTAGCTTATTATGAGTGTTTGTATTTGTGAACTCCAGAGGTTGGCAGTTCGTATAAATGGACTCAAGGGATCAAAAAAGAAAAAAATCTAGGCCCAAAACATGAGCCAGAACAAAGAATCGCCAAGCTAAACAAATGAATGACATGAGCATGAGTAAGGTAACAGAGACATCTTATCAGTTAGATTCAGACATAACAAATAAAAGCAAATAATTTGGCCGTTCCAACATTAATTGTTTGATTATTTATGTTATACAAGAGGGCCACTATGGTTTAACACCACGATAAAGGAGCTTCACACTCCAAGAACAAGAATTTCCCTTGAAATTGGGCTTCGTCATAATTTGTAACAAACTTATCGTGCACAAAAATATATATTATCATTATGTAACTGTATGCTATCATACTGATCCTGTAATCTACATGACTAGATGACCAAGGCGAAGTAGGGACGCTAAAGGTGATGAAGGGAAGTGAGGTACGTATGAACACGGTGAAGTAGAATATCAGGATATAAACAGTTAGGCATCCCTGTGCCTAGTTCCGTAGAGCTCAGGTATTTTTACAAAATTCCTTACAACTCGAGTTGCAGAACAGATTAAAAAAATATCAGAACTACTATTTCATTGTGCTTGCGCACTGCTTGCTTTCCTCGGAAGCTACCAAGTTCATCATATCGCGGACAATAAAGCTTCCTATGACTGGTTCAGTCGGAGAGAAAAAGGATTCATTACCCATTCGGAAAAACAAAATCCGTTACGCGGAACGAAAAGAAAAGATCCATACTTTGACTAGCAATTGTCCGCCTCCATAGGCCTTATCCTCGTCAAAGTCGAGCGCAGGAAGGAGAGGAAACTCAGATCCATCAATGTCGGCCCAGTCGTCCGCGTGACCGTCGACGGTGATCACTCCGGGCTGGAACCCGGCGATAACGCGGACATCGGAACTCGCCTCGCATCTTTGCTCCTGATCATGGTGGTCATGGGCTCGTGCGACACGAATCGACGAGTGGATGAGGAGGAAGAAGAGAAGGAGGAGAGGACGAGGCATCATCGCGGCGGCAAGAATTGGGAGGAGCTGGACGAGGAATCGGGGTCGGCGGAGACTTTTGCCAACCACGGAGGGAAACACAAGTCTGACCAAGACAAGTCACAATTACCATTCAGCCATCGGAAGCTGCCTTCTCCTTCCTGAATTTTTCAATTTTGAAGAGGCTCTTTGAGTAAATTCAAACCGGAAGCGTCAAGGAATCCGCAGGCGACAGCCACGTCCAGTTTGTCCACAAAAATTACTTTTTGCATTTCGCGCCCGAGAATCCGACGGCGTCATTTGACTCTCCAAACTTTGCAAAGCCACATCATTTCGCCTTTTGCCTCCTCCCTTTGATAGCGTCAGGCCGGAAAATATCATTCCCGGGACAATGGTACAACGATAGGACATTCAGATTGTGACCTAGAGACCCACGATTTGATCCTCAGCTACGGCGTATTTACAAGAATTTTTCTCTAAATGGGAAACGTAATCAAAGGATGCTGGGCATCTGCATTGGCCGTCGTATGCGCTTCCCGATTTATCCTGGTGGTCGGTGGGAAACTTCCGTGAGACTGGATTGACCATCCCAGGGATTGAGTCCATGAAACTGACTGAGATTTATCATTTTTTGTCAGGCCGTAAAATATCATGAGATTTTGATGAAGTAACCAACCAAAGCTTCATAAATAAATTGCCTAATGTTGAAAATACTATCTCAAATAATAATTTGTTTAAAATATTTGTCACTTTGTTATTGAAAATTAATCCGGTCCTAAATCAAAAAGGGGAGAGACCACCAATGAAAATGAGAAGGTTGGCGAGGGATCAAAGATCTTTCACTAATAAATGAGATTGATAATTAAATTTGTAGATTTCCTCTAAAATTTGAAGAGGATCCGTGGGCCCTTTTTTATACTCTTCCATTCAAGGGAAGGGTGGAACCCACTATTCCTCACATGTTCATCGAGAGAGCATCACGTCCTCCACTGCCTGTCTTACTTTACGACGCACGTTGTCCCACGTTTTCCCTTGTATATCACTATTAGTGTCGTTCCACACTCCGTACATTCGCTATCGGGCATGCCCTCTCTATCGAGGTCGAATACCATACCTGTTGAGATTGAGAGACATAGGAGTCGGAGTCGGAGTCGGACGTCAAGAGATGTAGGGGGTACAAGTTAAGCACTGAGAGATACAGGAGTCGGAGTTGGGCATTGAGAGAGGTAGGGGTCAAAGTAGAGAGTCAGGAGACACAGGGTCAAAGTCGGGCAGTGGGAGACGCAAGGGCTAAAGTCGAGCACCGAGAGTGAGGGCATTGATTGGCATGGGGTTCATTTAGTCATGATTTCATGTACCCTTTGACCTGTAGGTAGCTTTGACTCGACCACATGGCTTTGACCCTAGCACGTGGAGGCCAATTATCCATTGCATCATAAGTCTCCTCTTCGAGTCTAGCTGAAGGAGGCGGAAATCTAACTAACTGGACTTTGGTGTGTTGTTATTATTCGATGGGCTTGAGGGCCGATGGACTTGGTCAGGTTCATCTAGTTTGATGACATTGTTGAGATCGGGTGATTATGCCATGCTTCAAGAATCAACGAGATCTCATGTCAACCATTAATGCTTCTTGTAGACGTGGTGATTATGATCATCATGGAGATCAACCAGTCGTTATGGTCGAGATTGCTTAGGTAAGGGCATCCAATCACGCTTGATATGTTGTCAGACTTATGGATGGGGGCGATCGAAGTGACATGCACTACATCGCCTAATTTGATAGTGGAGCCAAAGATGATCGCATTTTAGGGCCTCCCATCAAACGACTCATGCAGACAAGACCGACCTTTCTTAGGGCGAGTTAATAGGAGAGGGCAAATAGTTTTGATTACTTCGTCTCTTGAACATGTGTTTATCGTTTGAATGTGCAATGGAAATTTTGATTCAAACTTATAATCACATGTATAACTTCGAGATTTATTTTGTATTCGTATCATATGCAACTAATACAAGACCTACTCCTAGTAATGTTCCTCCACTATAATTTTTCCATTTTAGATACTTTTCAAAAGTTGAGAAGTCTCTTATAATATGTTCTTATAAATACATAATAATAAAACAAATATAAAATATATATAAAATACAAATGAAATTGAAAATAATTTTTTCAATAGAAACTTACTTGGGATGCTTTCTTGTTCCTTGAAATTATTTTTTTATTCCAAAAAAAATTATATTCCGATTTGACTTGTTTATTCTCATCTATTCCATAGGTTTTAATTTTTTTATTTATTATAGATACGCCAATTTTAAATATTTTTTAATCTGATTTTTGTTATTTCTTTCTTTTTATCTGACATGGGCCTATTAATTTATTTTCTTTAAAATTATTATTTTTAGGATATTGTTTTCCTTCGGTGCATTATAACAAGAAAAGTCAAGATTTTTTTTGATAAACTTGTTTCAATATAAAATGTGTCAATTATAATTATTCACTAATTCTTATAAACTAAAAATATAATTACTATATCACAAAGATTAAATGTATGATTAATAGTCCATGTTTTTCTATTTTTTTATTGTAGATATATTAATTTTAATTTTTTTAATCTAAAAGATCTTTAAATTTCTTTCTTTTATCAAACTTATTTATAATTTATATTAAAATTTATTTTCAAAAAATTATTATTTATTTTCTTATCTGTATTATTCGATGAAAATTTAACTCCTAACCAAGTGTGTTTTTAGATAATTGTTTTTAAACTTATTTTGATAATAACTATTGTAGGTGGAAGAGATGGTGTTAGGAAAAGTATTATAAAATTAACTTTTAAATAGGAAAAAATAAAAAAAATATCCTTAATTATTATAATCATTTAAAGGTCCATTTTTAAAAATAAAATAAAATAAAATAAAGCCCCTAATTAACATAATTTTAATCAGTTGTATAAAAAAAATATTTTGTATATAATATTGCTAACCAAGTTAAACTAAAAATTTTAATTTATTTTAATATGTAATAATACTTATTTCTTCTACTAAAGGTGGAATATGCCACCTTAGTGACCCCACACGGTCGGTCTCACGACCATCTATAAGGAGGTAAATCGGGAAACTGCAATTGGTCACGACGCAGGAGGGTAATTACTTATTTCGATCCTTATATAAGGCGGTAAATAAGTCAAATTATGGTGTATAAATTTATTTGATAAGATAATGAAATTAACTAAAATGTTGATAAAATAACCAAGCCTAGTCAAACTGTATGATGTGCAAGGTTTTAAAATCTATTTCAAAAGTATAATAAAAATTTATTAAATATTTCAACGAGAGAAAAAAATTTAAATTTTCATTTCAATAGTGTTAGCCATATTGGAAGATACTTGGAAGAGAGACTCCTCGGATGCTAATATGCCCATGAACTGCTCCTTGCTCGTGCGCCTTCTCAGGATTTCCAATCCCATATGCTTAAATTTCTTCATCTTCTTTCGATTTGAGAGAAACCCTTCAAATCTTTTCTCTGGCATCGTCACTTGTAAGTTAATCAGCTCCAATCTTGTTGTCGATCCATGGAGCAAGTGATAGTTTACATTGGTGCTCTCTATATGCGTAGAATCTGCCCATATGTCAAACTCAGTATGGCAATCATTGTACTTCTTCATCAACTCGGTCAATATCATAGTCGACGACGGATCTTTCAGATTGAAATGGAGGTTGAAGATCATGTCGTCCTCTCTATATTTCGGACATCTACATTCATCAATTCCGTTCGGACATCTACATTCATCAATTCTTGCAGCTAATATCTGTCGATCAAAGTATAAATTATGTTAAGGTTATGCATGCATAAAAATTAAAGAAAGTAAGTTTCATCGATCGATATATATCCTCTCACATTTTGGGCTCCTTTCACGTTTTGGGCTGTGCTAGAATTGAGCATGAGGCAAATGAATCCCTTTAGGAAAGGGGCTTTGAAAAGATTCTTCAATACAACTGAAGGATCTTTCCACCACATGAAGGTGAGAAGTAACGACGCGGTCCGGACCTTGGGCGCTTCTATGTGAAGCTTATTGATGACGTTGACAACGAGGGACTCGAGCTTTGGGCCACAGACGTCGATGGCGCGGAACCAGCGGAACATGTAGAGCAGGACAAAATGCTTGAGGGAGGCGGAGTGGATGCTCAGTTTGTCTATGCCGCGACCGCGATTGAGACCGTAGCAACAGATGAGTTGCAGAGTCTCGAGAAAAGGGCAGGAGGCGAAGAGATTGCGTAGGAAATCATCGCAAAGGACACAAAATTCCATTTTGATGGAGGTGAGGAAGGCGCAGCCCAAGGGCGAGAAGGGGCGGTGATAGAAGTGTTTAGACAACCGAATCCTGCGCAAGTACAGAATCCGCAGGGACGTGATGCTGAAGAAGTCGGAATCCCTGACGCTGAGGTTTAACCATTCGTAGTGGGAGTTTTCGAGGATGAGGTCTTGCACGCCCGCCTCGACTAAGCCCTCGACGAGCAGCTGCTGCTCGAGACTGTTGAGTAAATAGGCGACGTCGTCGTGGAAGACGATGTGGCATTGGCTGATCAGGGCACGGGGGAAGGTGAACTCTTGGTGGTTGTAGACGTCGCCGGAGGGGCTCCCTAGGTCGAGGCGGAAGGTGTCGAGTCGGGGGATGGAGGGGAGGAGGTCACGGAAGTGGGAGCAGACGGCGGAGAAGGCGACGCGCTGCTTAATGGATAGGAAAGATTGGATAAAGATGAGGAGGTCTTCGGAGAGGGAAGTAAGACGGTCCTCCGACGCGCTTTCCTGCTCACACCGGTGCTTGTCGTGGTACGCCATCAAAGCGTCGGGATCGAATTGTCTGTTGCCTTCTCTTCGCCACTATTCAAACGCGGTGCCCACCGGCGGCTCCTTATGAATAATTTTGTTTACTAACTTAATAAATAGGATAGAGAAAAAAAATACGGTATTAAACGTTTGAAATAGTAAGCAAGAATAAATCTTATGAAAAAAAATTAGTTATTTGATTTAGATAATTTAAATTTATTTTTTACATTAATCTGTCAATTAACTAACAATTATAGTAAAAAAAATTAACATTTATTAATTAAGATTTAGTTTATATTTCTTGAAAGATAGAGTAGAGTGAATAGTTTAATCGCTTTGTCTTTTGAATATGTGCATTTAAATGTACATCAAAAATTTTAATTTAAACTTGTAGCGACATGTACAATTTCAAATTTTATTTGGACTCGGTCTCAAGAATTTTTTTTTATTTGTACTCATAACTCAAGTTGCATAATGCTGACATAGTCTTAGAGAAATTCTTAAATATTTATTAAGTTGTTTTTAACCTTTTTTTTTGTTTGTCTTATTATATCATTAGTCAATTATTCTGATTTTTTTTTTGAGATAATTGAAAATAGTATTTCTTTATTCTGGAATCCTTTATCTTTTCTTTGTAAAATCGAATTGATTTCCTAGATACATCTTTATATGGAAAAAAACTTTTTTTCACTTGTTTTAAATTTAAACCTTTAGATTTTTTTTATTTTATAGTTTGATTAACACTGATGATAGATTCTTCCCTTGATAAATAAATCAATTTTTTTACTCGAACTCCATCACGTACTATCAATCTACAACTAATAAAACAGAACATAATATGTCAAAACAAAAGCATCTTTTTTTATAGAAAATGATGGATATAAACCGTTAACAATACAAATATAATTAAAAAAATCAATATAAAAATGATGGATAGCTTGACGCGCACGCGAGAGCGATTGGATTATGCATTACTAATGGTGGAGATTCCTACCTTTGAAGAGTGAATTCATGAGGTTACCATAACTCTTCCAACAAGGGTTCAAGTTGACTTGAAGATCATATATGAGATGACTCCTGCGTTTTGTCAAGAATGCAAAAAGATGGAGCACCAGACGGAGACTTGTCAATGAAGTAAGGAGCAGATTGGACAGCGACATACTCGGGCTGAGCACCAATCCTGAACTGATCCAAATGCACATGATCAAGGGCGGTCACGATCTCAATCGTCTATGGGGTCGAGGGTGGCAAAGAATAAAGTATCAAAATCGTACAAGGTCGAGGTGGAGGCCAATGCAAAACAACCAAATGTTACGGTGCCAGAGGCTCAAGAAGGACTTGCGATAGTTTTGAGATGCAACCCGGTCCCGGTGGCTATTGTGCCCCTGGATGATGGACATGTTGAGCAGCAAGGTACTGTTATGAGAGCGCCACAACAGCCCACACAAGTGGTGGGGAGGAATGAAGAATTGCAACAAGAAGAAGATTTCAGCCGACCACAAGATCCAGTAGTACAGCTGACCTTTACAAGTGGGGG
>JBBMKF010000028.1:5942436-5957587 GCA_037834155.1 Curcuma caesia | reverse complement strand
TTATTAACCCGCCAATGGTGGGTCGGGTGGGAAAATCGCACGAACCCGTCCGACCCGCCCGCTTGCTCAGCCCTACCAAAAATAGAGCCATTGTCATTGGAAGCATGAGATTTAAATTCGAACAGGATTAAGTTGGCTGTTGCGGAGCAGATATTGCTATAATGGACAAGAGTTGAATCTCAATGAAATCGAAAAAAATATCCTTTCCACAGTAACCAACTATAATTTTTCAATTTACCTCCTTATAGATGATGTGAAACCAACCGTGTGGGACCACTGGGATGATGAATTCTACCTTTTTACTACAATGAGATTTGAATCAGAGAGTAGAATCATCAATAGTGCAAGTATGATCATTCCCAAAGTCCAAGACACTCCAAATAGCTACAACACGTGAGCAATCCGTAAAAGGGTATGGTTGGGGGTTATCATTGATAACCTTGTTTGGTTCAGATTATCAACGATTTTCAAGTAATGTAGGATCATCGTCATATTAGCAAAACATCAATAAATGAGCTATAAATCTGGAATGTTATTATTTTGGCAGTCTAAGATTTTCTGTGATTTCGAAGGTTAATAATTTTTTTCCATAATTACTCTCCGATTTTAAAAATGAGTTAATTGAAATATACAATGAAACCTAATTGAAACTGAGTTAATTAATTAAATAAACTTTTAATTTAAATACTTATAAATTAAATAAATTATATTTATTAATTTAATAAATTATTTTATTATTAATTATTTTATAAAAAAAATATAAATTTATTTTAAATTTTAAAAAATTATAAATAAATTATATTTATTTATTCTAGATATTATTAATTTATTAATATCATTAATATTATTAATATTAATACCATTAATTTACTTTATTTTAAAAATAAATTAAATCAGAAATAATATAATAAATATTAAATCAATTATATATTATTTTTTAAAATAAATAAATTAAATTAAATAATATTTTATATTTTTGATTAAGTGATTATTAAATAATTATATAATTAAAATTATATTTGATAACTTAAAACACACTCAATGGTGTGAAAAATATAAATAGCTTCTCTAGCTGCACCACATCTACAATGAGTCAACAGATAGGTAATCTACACGCATTTGATTTGTTGGACGTAATTTAATTGCAGAAGAAAGTGGGGTGTAAGATTTAAATATTAATGAAAGTCAGATCAATAAATTTTTAAGATTTTAAATGTAGTGTATAATCCAGTGAGTATAAAAGTGTGATGATTTAGATATTAATAAAAGTTTAATAAATGGTTCAGTAAAAATTCATTTTAAAATTAATTAAAAGTCTGCCAGACAAACTGCAATTTTCTCCCTTTTTAGTATTTAAACTTGGAGTTTAAACTCTTATCTCACCAGCTCCGACTGCCACGTTCCGCTATTGGTAACGTGGTTTGGTCCTTGGGCCCCACCCCGTCAACCTAATGCCATTTCAACAGTGCGGGATCGCGACACCCCAACAAACCACCACTCACCTTCCTCCTCTCTCTCTCTCTCTCTCTCTCTGCGCGTGCGCCTCCGAAAGCTGCCGCCCCCTTCCTTTCTCACTTCCCCCGTCTTCCCCCCGAGCTCCTCCGCCTGGTCCTCCCTCGCCATGTCTCCTTTCCTCGTGCCTCCTGCGGCGGAGACAGAGGCGGAGGCCTCCGGCTACTCTTTCGCCGCGGTCTACGATGGCCCTCCGCTTCCCTATGCCCTCCCCCGCGCCGTCCCCATCGATGTCGAACGCATCCCCCTCGCAGCCCTCGCGCCGCTCCCCGCCGATGCCCTCTCCCTCCCAGTCGCCCACCCGCTCCCCTCCCCCAAGATGCCCGCGCCCCTCCTGTCGGCCGCCTCCCCTACCTCCGTCATCGAGAACCACGCCGCCGTCGCCGCAACCCCCGACTCCGGCGCGCTCTGCTCCGCCGATCTCCTCTCCTCCGAGACCGCCGACGTGTCCGGTACCGTCGGGTTTTCGGATGAGCTTGGCGGAGCCCCCGATCGGCTCTCCACGGAGTCGCCCCTCAGCTCCCCGGCCTCTAGCTTCCGCTCGTACGCCTCCGAGATCGAGGAAGGCGACGAGTCCTTCGCCACGCCGACCAGGATGGCGCCGATCGTGACCTTCCAAGGGTCCGGCCAGTCCAGTTACTCTACGTCGCATGCAGTTGGAGTCACTCCGGGCGCGATCAAGAAGGGAGCTTGCTACAGTTGCTTGAGGGGAAGCCGTTTTATGGAGAAAGAGTCTTGCTTGGCCTGCGATGCCAAGTATTGCAGTAGGTGCGTGTTGATGACTATGGGCTCCATGCCCGAGGGGAGGAAGTGCATCTCTTGCATCGGGTCTCCGATACTGGAGTCGAGCAGAGAGAGACTGGGGAAGAGCTCGCGTTTGTTGAAGAGGCTGCTGATCGACCGGGAAATTGAATTAGTGATGGAGGCCGAAAAAAACTGCGAGTCAAATCAGTTGAGACCGGAAGATATCTGTGTGAACGGGAAGAGTCTCAACCTGGAGGAAATGATTCTGTTACAGAGCTGTCCGTGCCCTCCTCCTAAGCTTAAGCCTGGAGAGTATTGGTACGACAAGGTTTCTGGCTATTGGGGAAAGGTGAGCTAGAATCTTTTGTTAAAAAGTATCCTACAATTCATTATCTGTGTTCTATTTGCCAACTCTTCTAGAATAAGATGGCATTAAGTAAGTAACACAACTTTACTTCAGAAAACATAAAGGTTCGACCAATCGATCTCAGTTGCCTAGGGAGAGAACCAAGATTTGCTCTTTATTTATTTATTTATTTTATTTTAATAGATATAATTTGTCAACTAAATTATATGAATCCGAACGACTCATATAATTCTAAATATGATCTCATTATCGATGTATATAACATATTAACGAAATCGAAAATGATGAAAACGATAAACAGAACTTGAATCGAGAGTCATCATCATCTTCTTGTAGTCACTGGAACAATTTGGAGATCAAAATAAACACCTTTATGCGCAGGTTGATCTTGTGTAGGAATTAGGGCGACGACAATCGTAACTTCTTCCGAATGGAAAGAAAGAAGTTTTGTTCACTTAACCCCTACGGGGACCACAACCCTATTTATAGTTGTAGATCCGTTTTCGTTATTAGTCCATTAATAATAACGGAAGTGGGTTAACATATTTTTACACACAAAATCCACATCCGCTAATTCAACCCACAATTAAAACAATAATTAGATCACTTTATTGGACTTAATCGTAATAACAATCTATGTGTTATAAATTTAACATGTAAGCCCATCGAACGGGAAATAAATCTCAACAATCTCCCACTTGAGCTATATGTAATCCCATACATAATACAGTCAAATTCCTTAATTGAGGTTAATAATGCCACCTGATGGTAAAAATTATCCCTTAGTACAATCTGATTCATTAATTTCATTAATATAGGACTAAAGAGGTCTTTGTATCATACTTGTAATAAGACCTAATAATAATCACAATACTAACGTTATTAATGACATAAATTAGATATGAATGTGTAACATGGAAATTACATGAAATGTGATCTATATATGTCAATTTTCAATTGGTTATCTTTATGACTCAAAAGTATCTGAATCATATTTACAAACACTATATGCTAAATTACAGTATGAAACATGTGTCAATCAATATTAGATAACTTAAGTACGTACAATAAACCAAAATATATATGTATTTTTAAATTTAAGTACGTACAATAAACCAAAATATACATGTGTTAATTAATATGAAACATAAAATACCACATACTCCCACTAAAGGAGCACTTTATCCAAATGCTTCACATGCTTATGAAACACCTTAGGTTGTAAACCCTTGGTGAGTGGATTTGTTATTATGGAATTTGTGCTAATGTGTTACTTGACCACTTTGAATTTTTTTTCTTTTATTGCTAAGAACCTGATGTCGATGTGCTCACACTTCGACAAATTGTGGTTGTTTTTAGAATACAACTCAACGATTTTATTCTCACAGGTGAATCTCAATGGTCTTTAATACCATCAACAATCTGTAACCCTGTGATAAAGTTCTGCAACTGTATCTCTTGATTGGATGTATCATAGCATACTATGAATTTTGTCTCCATGGTAGAAGTAGCTATGAGTGACTATTTCACACTCTTCCACGATATAACTCCTATCCAAACATCTAACAAAATTTGAGTTTGAATATCCAATCACCTCCAAGTGACCAGATCTTTGATACGTGAGCATGAAATCCTTTCTTCTGTGCAAATAATACAACCTTTTTTATCGTTTTTTTCAGTGATTTTGTCCTGGGTTATTCAAATATCTGTCTAATATCCCTACTATATACATTATATTCGAACACGTACATGCTTGAGTATCCATAAGACTCGCTACAATTGAAGTATAAGAGAATTTTTGCATCTCCTTTATTTTAAGTTCAAGTTGTGGGTATTGCTACAAGCTAAATTTATCACCTTTCGCCATACACGTGTCATCGGGTGCACAATTTTATGTGTTATACCTTTTAAGCACCTTTTCAATACAAGTCTTTTGTGACAGTATAAGTATATCACTTGAACGATTATGATAGATCTGTATGTCTAATACAAAAGATACATCACCAAGATCTTCATTTCAAAACGACCTGATAGAAATGCCTTGCAGAGTCTTATTATTGCTTGCTAATAAAATATCATTCACATACAGAACAAGTATAATGAACTTGCATTGAAACTTGAGATATATATATGATGTGTGTGTTTTATATAGGATATTTAGAATTGTTTTGTATGCGTTTTGTTGCATTACATGAGCATACTTTGCATACCTTCATCTCATTTGCATCAACTACATTTCTTTTTGTTCGGAGAACTGCTCCTTGTGCTTTTTGATTGACAAGATGAGAAAATGGAGCTTAAGCAGAGCAAAAGAGTCTTGAAGCAAAAGTCGACAGCGAGGAGCATGCTTTGGCCATGCTCCCTAACACGGGCATGTTCCCTCAACCAAAGAAGACACAAAACGAAGCAAACGACGAAGCTGCACCTCTAGGCATGACTGTGCCCCATGACACATGCCGTGTCTCAACAACCCAAGAGCAGCCTCATCTAGAACACGACCTAGCATGGTCGTGCCACCAAGGATGGCCCGTGTGCATTCGTCCAAAAAGTCTGTTATTCCGACATCCGACAAAGCACGGTCGTACCATCAGGCACGACCCGTGCCTATTTGATCAGAACCTCGACACAACCCCATGCCAGCTGGCACATGGGGTTGTGTCGGGCCAGAGACTTCTTTTGTAATGCTTGACACTCCCCCATGCCAGCCGGCATGAGCCGTGTCGCGTAGGCGACACCTCATTAATTTTGAAAGATTTCTCAAACTTGGTCGATTTTGGCGGCTATAAAAAATCGTAGAAATCTCATGATCGAGAGAGGAGGTGTTTTCCTGTTATAGGGAATTCTAGGGGAGTCATTCCCAAGGAGCCATCATTGTTTTCGTCCTCTTTGGAGCTTCGAAGTTCTTCCGAAGACACCGACAACTACACAATTAAGCATTTCTTCTCTCTTCTCTTTGATTTGATTTGTAAAACGCTTTCTTTTATGTCTTTTGATTGTAACTTCATCTTTATGATGTAGTATTCTAGATTCTAAGATGAAAGAGTAGTCCAATTGATTTGTTGACATTCGTTTTATATCTATTTTAACCATATGATATATTTATTCATGATCCGGCTTTATTACACATATATGATTTTGACACTAACCGTGCATCTTCATATCTCACGGGACGTAGGGAAAGACCAAAAGGTAAACTTAAATCTCCGACCTATAAACACCAAGACGTGAGGGGTTGTTCACGAAAATAGTTCAAAACCTTACGAGAGCACTATTGACTATTATAGAGCTTAATAGGTCCACCTGGATTCAACGTCATGAAATATGGGATGACACTTGAAGGATCGTGGAGTATTATGATAGGAATCTCCCTGAGAAAGCGATTGCTTTAATAAGGTCGCCCTGAAAGTAGGCATCACGTTTGGGTAGGTATGTCGGTATAATTTTAAAAGTCTATATCGGTATCTCGGGATAGACAACTTGTATGCGCATAAGCATTGAGGTAAGGAAGTAAATAATATTTATGGTGTTAATAGTTGTCATGGTGAAACCGAAATCCTAGAGTTGCATTCCAACATCAGTTTTCTCTTACCACTCGTATTTTCTCTCGATTCGATTCGATTTCTTTCTTTTTCGACTTGTGCGATTTTTGATTGTCTAGATAATCTATTTCACGTTTCTAACCGGTACTAAATTTTACAGTCCTTGGGGAATCAATTTTTTATTACTTGATGACAGTCGTACACTTGTGATTTTCATAAATCAATATGCCGATTAACAGTGTTCTTCTTAAAAGTAAATGAAATAATCATCTTATCAAACTTTCGATACCACTAACGGGATGTCTGCTTTAGATAAAAAATGGAGTTCTTTAACCTACATACTAGGTGCTTTGAGTCCTTAAACTTAAAGTTTTCTGGTTGCACTATGTATATAGTCTTATCTATTTCTCTATTGAGAAATGCAATCTTTACATCTATTTGGTGAAGCTCTAAATTATAATGAGTTACAAGTGCCATGATTATCCTAAGAGAGCTTTTCGTTGAAACAGGTGAGAAAGTCTCCTTGAAATCAATGCTCTCCTTTTGAGTGAATCCTTGGACAATAAGACGAGTCTTATACTTTTCAATATTGTCCTTCAAATCAATTTCTTATTTGTTTCTCTATTGAGAAACATAATCTTTACGTCTATTTGGTGAAGTTCTAAATCATAATGAGTTATAAGTGTCACAATTATCCTAAAAGAGTCTTTCATTGAAACATGTGAGAAAGTCTCCTGGTAATCAATGTTCTCCTTTTGAATGAATCATTTGACAACAAAACGAGCCTTATACTTTTCAACATTGCCCTTCAAATCTCATTTGATTTTAAAAATTCATTTACAACCAACCGGTTTTGTTCCTTTAGCCAATTCTATACGTTCCTATATGTCATTGTCAACCATATACTTCATTTCTTCCTTCATGGCTTATCAATCATAGATTTCATCTTTTCTTTCATGGTTGGTCAATCATAGATTTCATCTCTTCCTTCGTGGCTTCGATCCACTTTTCGAAATTAGGACATAGTTTGACTTTATAAAAAGATGTAGGATCATTTTCCAATCCTATGTCAAAACTCACTCTTAGAGATAAACATGATCATGTGAAATTGAAGATAAATATAATCATGTGAAATTATTGATTTTCTTTCCATAGTAGATCTCTTTAAAAGACACTTGCACTTGAAGTAGTTGAGTCATCTCTTCAACCATAGGAGGCAATATCTCAACTTGAGTGGATGGACCATTCATTTGTCTTGGAGATAACATGACAATATCTTGGGTCACTACTCTTTCTGGATTTGCAATTTTCATAGTGTTAGGAATTTTACCCTATTACTATCAATTGCAATAGTAGTAACCATGTAGAATCCATAATCTTTAATAAATTTGACATTTTCCATCTCGAAAAAGGACGTGTTTAAGGGGTCATAGAACTTGAAACCGCTTGACTTTTCAGAATAACCTACAAAATGACAATTAACAGTTCTTGAGTTTAATTTCCTTTCGTTAGGCCTATAAGGCTTAACCTGTTGGACATTTCCATACGTGTAAATGCCTAATGCTAAGTCTTTCATCCGTCTAAACTCTGTTCAGTAAATAAATTGCAGTTTTAATTATTTCATGCCACAAAGACTCCGATAAGGATGAGAAACTCATCATGCTACTCACTATGTCTTTTAGGATCCGATTTTGTCGCTCAACTATTCTGATAAAAATTACTAGGCATGATATATTGAGAAATGATCCCACTTTCAGTAAGATATTGTGCAAAAGACCCAGGATGTTGTTCTTTTGATCCATCATATCTGTTATAGTATGTACTACCATAATCAGATTTCACACCCTTAATCTTCTTGCCTAGTTGATTTTCAATTTCAGCTTTGAAGAGTTTGAACACGTCCATGGATTACGACTTCTCATAAATAAGGTACAAATAATCGTATAATGAATTGCCATATATGAAACTAATAAAAAAATATGTTTGACCATTTCATGAAATGGAATGATCAACATATATCCATATGTATTAGTTTCAAGACTTCATTACACTTGTATGTACCTTTATTCCGTTTGTTAGTTGTTTTTCCTTTAATACATTCTTTGCAGATATCAAAGTCTAACATATCAAAGGATTCAAGAATTTCTTATGATATTAATCTTTCTAGGCGTTATTGGGATATATGTTCTAAACGTCTATGCCACAATATGGAGGAATTTTCATTCGTCAAATTACGCTTTGCACCTATGTTACTTGTATGCATTATTTCATTGTCAGTAGAAGTTATTTGTAAAGCTTATCAATTAATGAATCAATACCAATCAAAATTGAAGTTTGGAATATGCTAAAATTTTCATTTCCAAATGAATAAAAATAACTAGATTTGTCTAAACAAAAAATAAAGATTAAATTCCGTTGAAAAGACGGTATTTTTCAAATTTAGAAATACATTAGTTTTTAAATAAAGCCTAAAAATACCATCGCTTCTACTTTAATCTCTGTCATTTTTCACATATAGATGTATTTTTCACTATCAATTGATAGTTAACTCAAGACAATTCTGCATAGTGACATTTATGTGAATAGTAACCCCCAAGGTTTGATATGGTGTTAAGAGGCAGGGTGCATTTCTAAGCAACCAAAGTTTAATTCTCACATAGGGTACACCTACGGCAATTGAACTATTAGTGAAGCTAGGGCATCACGTCAGGAGCCATTGTGCTTTATGGATTTACTTGGTGGACGTAATATGGGACCGGACCGTCTACCCTAGGATTAGTTAGGTTGTAAGATTTAGATACTTAGTATAAAAAGAATTATGTGAATAATAACACTAGTATCTATCCACTAAGTGTTAATAAACACAATAGCTAAATTACTTTTGAACTAATAAAATTGAGAAATATATTTTTCTTAACATATTAGTTGATATATTTGGAGCATTCCTTCATATGACTTTTCTTGTTGCAACAGTGACAAGTTAGTTCTTGATTTTTGTTTCTTTTGCATCATATGACCTGAAAATCCCAAAGTCTACAATTTGCTTATCTTTACCGTTAGTATTGATCCTCTTTCTTTTCTTGCTTTGACCCTGATGGACGGACGTTAGATGGGTGGACGCTAGATGATCACTTTTAGATGTTTTATGTCTTAATTTCTCATCTTCTTACACACATTGAGTAATAAGCTCATTTTTTCTTTTGAGTATTATAACTATTCTTAAAAGGAGTGAACTGTGTAAGGAGAGATATCTAGACTAAGTACACAAGGATGCTCTCAAGCATCTCTAGCTTTAGTGTCTTTAGTCTTGTTACCAAATTGGATATCTCCATGATGTACTTTCATATGTTATCCTTTCCTCCATACCGCATTGAGAGAAGCTTCGTTAAAATCGTAGTTGTCTTGACCTTTTTCATTTGAAGTGAATCAGTCTGCTATGTTGAAGGAAAGACTTGGCATCCTCCTCAGGAATTGAGCCCTTGATGGAGTCCAGACCGGAGAACTTCATGATCATTAGACTCATGCGGTTGGATCGTTCCCATTTCTCAAATGTAACCCTTTGAGCCATGATTTTACTAGTCAAAGATGCGGGACGATTCCGCTTGAATGCATGGTCCAGATCCATGTAGCCCAATAGAACCATTATGTGTTCTTTCCATTTTGTGAAATTAATACCGGTTAGGGTTGACATATTATTGATGTTGGCAGATATTGAGTGTTCTATGGAAGAAAAGAAGGACAAAGCTCACATTATAATCTAAACATTGATGCAACTCTACCATTCGGGTATCAACTCGGCTACACCCTAAACATGCATATATTTAAGTAAGTAAATGCAAGCAAACATCAATAAATATGCATGTATGTGGGCCCATAACGAGATGCCAAGCACAACATTGCAATTTAATCTTTTGAACTAAAATATAATTTGTTAACGATACTTTCTAAACATAGTTCAAAAATAACTTTAATAGGTCACACAATATGTCTTTCTTTGGATCAACAAATTATGTGCATGATTCACAAAAATATCACTTTACATGAGCTACTTGAACAAATATTTGGCCTAAAATGATTTTCCTTTGGGCTAATTATTAGCATAGATATACCTCCACTTACACAAAATGTATTAATTGTATCAAATAGTTTTTACTTTGATGATTATATCGGGAAACTACATAGCAATAGGCGATTGATCTAGTCGATTGATCCTTGGCATCAGTTGAGTGATACATGAATCAGTCGGTTGCACCTTAACATTAATCGACTGCTTAATTGCATCAGTCGAGTCAGCTAATTGACTGCTAAACTTACTTTGCTCGAGTCGATTGAAACAGTTGAGTTGACCAATCGACTAGTAAATTCTCTGTTCCCGACCTTTACACAACATTTGAGTGCTTCAATCGACTGCAAAACCTACAATTCCCGACCCATGCACAACAGTCGAATGCACCCGTTGACTACAAAATCTACTATGCCTGACTTATGCATAATAGTTGAGTGCTGTAGTAAATTGTTAAACTTTATGTGTATGAACCGTGCACAATAGTTGAATGTTGCAGCCGACTGATGAACTTATTGTGCATGATTCGTGCACATTAGTCGAGTCCATTTGTCATCTTCTTTTAATGTTATTCGGTTTTCGCAGATTAAACGCCATGGTTTTGCGAAAAAAACAATGGTGGTTACCCAATTTCTCCATAGTTCTTCACTGTTCTTCAAGGAAAAACTTGAAATCTAGGTTTCTAAATGTAGAAACTCAATGAACATGACATAAAATACATGCATGCTAACATAAATCGTCAAAATTTCTACCCCTTACGCTATAAACATCAATGATAATCTTATGCTTTGATACCGATTGACAGGTTCTAAACATAAATTGTACACCATAGATGAATCCGAATGACTCATACAATTCTAAACAAGATCTCATTATCGATGTATATGGCATATTAACAAAATCGAAAATGATGAAAATGATAAATAGAACCTGAATCGGAGTTATCGCCATCTTCTTGCTGTCGTTGGAACAATATGGAGATCAAAACAAACACTTTTATGGACAGATTGATCTTCTGTAGGAAATAAGGTGACAATAGCTGTATCTTCTTCCTGATGGAATGAAAGAAGTTTTGTTCACTTAACTTTACAGGGACCACAACCCTATTTATAACTTTAAACCTGTTTCCGTTATCAGTCCATCAATAATAACGGAAATGGATTAACGGGTTTCTACACGCAAAATCCACATCTGCTAATTCAGCCCACAATTAAAAGATTAATTGGATCACTTTATTGGGCTTAATCAGAATGGCAATTTGTGTTATAAATTTAATAAATCCCAACAGATACATGATAGTATCAACCAAACTTAAATTAGGTGGTTAAACATGTCTTTTATGTCGCTTCATTCACCTTTGTTTCTGTTGCACTTGAGCCAATAAATTAAGTGTTCATCGATGATCAACAGGAAGGGCACAAGCCTGACAGCATCATTACTCCAAATCTGAATGTCGGGGGGCATCTAAAGGAAACGGCAAGCCAGGGAAACACTGGAATTCAAATAAATGGTCGGGAGATCACAAAAGCTGAGATGAAGATGCTTAAGGTACATTATCAATGCTTGACTTTTTACATAAAGTTTAATTGAAATTCACTGTAAGCAGATTTACCTTTCCTGCCATTTAGTGGGCTAGTGTCCCTTGTGCTGGGAATCCTCATTATTGGCTCTATGATGATGGGACATACATGGAGGAAGGACAAAAAAATGCGAAAGGGAACATGTGGGAGAAGGTAGCCACTAATTTTGTTTGTTGTATTTACTCCTAGCAATTGGAAGCTGTGTGCAAACTAATTTTCTCATGGCTCCTCATTTTTCAGCACCGTATGAAACTGCTTTGCGCTGTTCTTTCATTGCCATTTCCGAGTAAGAATGCAAAATATTGTGAAGAGGTAAACAACTTTGCGGCAATACCTCTTTCTGACTACCTCAATAAGAAAGCACTCCAAAAGCTTTTGTTGATTGGAAACCATGGATCAGGGGCAAGCACTGTTTTCAAGCAGGTATTTAACCCAGAACACTACACATCAGAAGATGAAATTACCTAGGAATTTGTTGTGTCCAATAAATCCAATAAGAGTAGATTAACATGTATCGGAGACTGTTCAATCTTCAAATAGTCTTGAGTTTTTGCTGATCTAGTAAAATTGTAGCCTTTGTAGCTCAATTTAAAGACAACCTGCACATTTCTAAAGCGATCCCATTCTCTGAAGACTCAACTATGAATTTAGGCTCATCAATCTTCAAATAATCTTGGGATTTTGGTGTAGTAAAATTGTAGCCTTTGTAGTTGAAGTTAAAGACATACCAACCTCTTTCTTCACATGGCATTTATGCTTCAGTATATGACATGCATTTGATAGCTCAATACCTTAAAGTGGATTATTATGCCAATGGATGGTGGAGTTGCTAATGTTGGGAGGACCAATCTTGTCTTATAGTAAGCCTTTCAACGACGAAATATTTTTTCTCTCTGATGTTTATTGGAAAATACTGGGTCAATGCCATTGATGCACCCAAAAATTGTTCAAACAACTTCATTACTTCAGGAAGTCTTGACGCAGCTTGTTGAGTACTTCTGAGACAGTTTGTTTTGACTCTAATGAATGTCTAGATATATACATGTTTAATTCCTTCAAGTATTGTTTCTTGTGTGAGCATCTAATGCTTGTGTGCATGACTGATTTATTGGCTTTACCAGGCCAAATTGTTGTATGGGTTATCATTCACAGAGAGCGAGCGCCAAGATATCAAGATTATGATACAGACCAGCATATATCGAGATCTTGCTTTGCTGCTTGAGTGTCGTGAATGGTTTGAAGAAGAGATTTTGGCTGAGAGGAGAGACAACCAGCAACTTGATTCTTCAGGTACATGACTATAATGTTCATTAATTCTGACTGTCTCACTTGCAGCCCATTCAATGTCGTATTGTTTATTAACTACTGATTTTTCAACTGGTAGGTTGTACAAGTATTATATGCTCTTGTAGATTTGATGGTCTATATAGGCTTATAACGATGTTATTCCAAAGATTGTATGTGCATGTTATCATATAATCAAACATAATGACCTTAAGGTTTTGGGGTCAATAACCAACGGGTGACTTATCCCTGTATATGTTTTGTTTCTGTTCAAACATGGGTGCTTACTTCAATTTCACTTGACTCTTACACATTAATAAAGAGCATCACTGATGTCTAAAATTTGCATGACAGTTGGTACAAGATGCTGACTCTGCTAAGGAACAGTGGAAAGTTGGTGTACTAGTGTGTCTTGCCAGTTATCTATATTAAACTCAAACAATGAGATCTTACTTCCCATGTTTACCACAGAGTTTCTAGCGAGGTCCATTAATATCACATCCAAATTAAAATTTAAGATATTAACTTCACTTAGTGTCTACCATGTAAATGTCATGAGCAGTTTGTAGGACCGTTGTGTGTGAGAGAGGGGGGGGGGGTGAATCTTGTTCGTTCGTTCGATTCTATCACAGAAAACTGATAGCGGAATTAAATAAACAAAACAATGCGACACATGGATTTACCTAGTTTCCAATTTTTCGGGGTTAATACATCCAAGGCCTAAGTACGAGAGTTGCCCATCCACTAGTGGTTTTCTTTTCGGAACTCTTTTCAAAGGTGGAAAAACCCGTCTTACAGTTGAAATAAAGACAAAATATGAAGCGTAAAGAATAAGACCAATGAAACATAAACACTCGAGTTGAGCCGATCTGGAAGTTCTGAGCGCAACGCATTCCTCCTGGAACTTCCTCCGTCGCACGAGCAGAGCTTCTATCGCGTTCAGTAGTACTGCAAGATCAGAGAGTAGTAGTAAGTTGATTGTCCTTTGATGCTGCTCGTTGAGGCCTTATGAAGACTCTTCTGGGTGCTCGGATACCTTTCAGGCATCCCAAACCGATTCAATCCGATCCGGTTTCGTTGGTTTTTATCCAAGCCAATTCTCATCCTAGTCTAGGCACCTGGACTAGCTTAGGGCACCTGGACTGTTCGGGCGCATGGAATAATATCTGGGCGCTTGAAGCTGTTCTTGGTCCAGGCGTCTAGACTAGACCAGGGCGCCCGAATCATATTCTAGGCTCCCAGCGCGGGTTCAACCCAGTTTGACTTAAGGCTTGGTTTGACTGCTTCTGTTTGTTTCTATTGTACTTCATTAGTTTTGCTTCCAGCTCATGGTTCCTGCAAGATAAACATACAACAAACAAGCAAGCAATCTAAACCTAACTATAATCCACCTGAACTACTAGGCTTACTTAAGCCTTACCCTGTAGGTCTAACCTACTAGGCTTACTCTCTCAGGATTTCTTTTTGCCAAACATCCGGTCACCCTTGACCTGCTTGAACTTTCTCTTGCCTAATATCCAATTAGGACTTCCTGTCCAACTCCACTCAATAGGACTTCTGTTAGCCTCCAATTAGGACTGTTTAACTTCCAACTAGAACTTCCTCTGTCTAACCTTTAGTTATGATCCAACTTCATTCACCAGGACTTCTTTTAGTCTCCAACTAGGATTGTTTTGCTAATCTTCTTGTCAAATTGACCTAACTAAACTTTATTCACATTCAAATATTATGTCCTATTTTGATCAATACTTGATCAAACTGATCAGATCTTGATGTATTGTTAAACATCGAAATTTTGAAGACAAATTAGTACTCCTTACACCAATAATTATATCCAAAACAAACTTATAATGAACTGAATAGAATATAAAATTAGAGAGTCTGATTATACTTAAGAGAGTCTGCAGAATATATTGATCCTATTTTATATTGAATTTGATAAATCTAAATTTATCAATAAATTTTAATTAAAATTTATTAATAAAATTTTGAATATGATAGACTCGAAAATCTTAGAACTATATAGATCTAATGATTGCGTAAATAATATAAATCTAAATTC
>JBBMKF010000028.1:5881414-5907871 GCA_037834155.1 Curcuma caesia | reverse complement strand
TTATCGAGCTCTGCTATTGCAACTCAGTTTGGTCTGTCATTTTCTTCTTATTGTTCAAATACAGATTGTTCTAACAATTATCGCGCATCATAACATTTCTTTGATTATCGCGCAGTATAATTTACACGCCTAGCTCGTAGCTAGCGACTGTGTATACATCTTCGCTTCGCTCTACGAAGATTTAACTAGACCATCGTCCACACTGAGAAGCGCGCGTCACATGCGGCAGACAGTGCAGGTGCAATCGGAGCCGCACCTGCAGCCTTCCTTCCCCACCGCCGCGTCCGCCGGCACCGCCCCGCAGGTGCAGTAGGCGCAGCTGCAGTGCGACCCGCAGGCGCACAGCACGTGCGTCACCTCCACCGACGTCGCGCACCTGCAGGCGCTGCCGCCTGCGCACGGCACGTCGCAGCCGCAGGAGTCGTCGCAGGCGGCGGTCGTCGACTGCCCTCTGCCTCTTCCGCGGCCTAGGCGCTCCATGTCAGGATTAGCGGAAGTACGTCGACAGCCGGTGGGGAGTCCTTAAAAAGGAGCACTCCGGGAAGCTTGGCTAGTCGTCGGCCGCGTGGGGCGCATGCTCGACGCCATGTGCGAGCGAGGAAATTAGACGTCGCTCTTTGAGGCTGCCACGGCGGTCTGCTCGACTCGACCAGCGGTGCGTTCATCGCCGCCACTGCTTAATTTTGCTTTGTCGTCGTCCATTTAAAACAAAAAAATTAATAATTTACTATTACTTTTATACATATGGTCAGTTCACAAGTATAATTGTGATCGAAGCAGTTCTACAAATAAAACAATAATCACAACTAAAATCAGTGGTCAATTCTTGCATGCAACAGCAGCAGCAGGAGCAGAAGAGAGATTAAAAGCGAGCAGTGGCAAGTTCCCATGGAAAAACATTCTGGAAATGCCTCTCCCGCTGACGCAATTCAAGGTCGAGCAATTCCCCACAAACTTCTCCCACACGAACGCCTTAAACTTGCTGAAAAATGAGGCTCCGCCTCCGTTGCCGGATCTCACCTCTCCATGCTCAAACGTCGTCGACATCGCCGCCGCCGCCTCTCGCGCTTTCGCCGGATTCAAATGGAAGCTGACCTTCTTGGAAGGCTCCACCCGGTGGAAGAAAGTGTCGGACATGGCCGCGCGTGACACGAACAGCCCCTGCTGGAACTCCACCTTCTCGTAGGCGTCGTCGGCGCCGCCGCCGAACCCAACTCCGAAGTCATCTGGCTGAGACTGCGAAAAGATCGGCTCGGCGTCCACGCAGTCACCCTCGCCTGTCAAGCTTGTGAGCAACGTAAGCAATAAGCAGAGATTTGCGCATGGTAAGCCATCGTTGGAGTGTATATACATATACATACCTTGATCTTCAACCTCTCCGAACTGCAACTGTGCAAGTTTCTCATCTTCCACAAATATCTGTGGAACAAGGAAACTAACCCTAAGTTCATCAGGCGGTGTTGGATTTAGTTGCTCAATTACGTACTTTCTAAGTTACAGAATAAGCTTCTCGATCGAATACCTGATCTGTCGAATCGCAATGCACTTCCTTCACTTCCAAACCCCCAACCTCAACAATTTTTGTTGGCTCCTCAACGACACAGTCACTTGTTTGACAAAACTGACGAACACCTTCATTTCCTTCCAGTAGAGACGTGAACTCGTCGAGATGCGAATAATTAGTTCCAACCCAGATGTGATCGTTAGTGTAGTTGGAGATGGACAAGATCTCTTCTAAGGCGTTATCGACATGGTCGATCATGTTGTTGCCTCCCTCAAAATTATCGAAATGCAGTGAAGCTTTTGACTCGTTGAAGTCGAAGTGAGGGAAGTCCTCAGCCTCCGACGGCGGCAAGGGGAGCCTGTTGCATTGCAACGAGGCATCTACCTGGATGTGTTAAATGTTGAAAACAATTAATCTACTTTTTTCCCTTCTTTTTCTTGTTTGATATTAATTAAATCTGAAACTCAAGCTAGAAATTTACCTTCCATGGAGTAGTAGTGTAAGAGAAGCATCGCGTGGTGCTGTGACATTGCATCCACTTGCCATCAACTAAACCATTTGCAGGATGAGGATGAGGAGAAGTTCCTTGAATCATTACGTTCGATGAGCATGGAACATTTTGAAAAGGATCCATGCCAAAACCTCTGAAATCATCCTCGTCGCTTCCTCTTGTATCGCCAGAGATATCGATTGTTGTTGTTGTTCGATGATCCTTGGAAGAAGCACCATAATGCTCTACAATCTTAGGAGGCGGCTCAGTCTTCTTAAACACGCGACACAGAGCATATCCATCCTTAATTCACACAAAATTTCGATCGACAGAGATCATCTATGGAATAATTAATACTAATTGATGATGATGATGAACGTACCTGTAAACCTGCAGCAGCATTCTCGCATTCCATCTCATCAAGGCGGTACTCGTGCATGATCCAGTCAGTGCGTGAGCCGTGTGGTGCTCGACCCCGATAGTAAACTAGGGTTTTCTTCATCCCGACAGCCCGCCGCTGCGAGTTCACCTTCCGGTCTTTTCCGGTGGCCTTCCAGTAGCCGGCCTGAGTGGCTCGGTTCGTCCTCGATCCGTTGGGGTATTTGCGATCTCGCGGGCTAAAGAAGTACCACTCGAGGTCTTTGCTCGGTAAAAATGACTTCTCTAATCAATTATGAGCATGAGAAAATTACACATTCTTAGTGCATTAATTGTTGCATTATATATATGAATCGAAGAAGATTAATTAGGTCAAAAGAATGCATTTAGAAATGGTATATATATATATATATATATATATAGGTAAAGTAAAAGACACTCGATCGATATATCATTCTATCTTTCTTCTGTGGACCATGACGAATCTTCCATCAAACCCTAGATATGCTAACATTTTGAAGAAGCTTTATGTACTTCCAAAGTATATTCTATCTCTCGTATGTAGTGCATGTTATGAGCTATATATGCAACTTTTTGACCTATAGAATTGGCACTTCTTCTATCTCTCTTCTCGTATGCAGTGCATGTTATGTTATGAGCTTCAAATATATATATATATATATGAATGGAGACGAGGCCTTTAACTTTAGGTAAAATATTCTAGATAGTTTCAGGGTCACTTTTGGTACGTGATCTTTAATTACTACTCAAATATTAATATCTCTTGTTTCAGGTTAATTGGCATAGTAATCCTATAGTTAAACAATATATAATTAATTCCTTAATTATATGATCTAATTATGTATAGTTTATTAAATTAAGAATCTTCCATGCATGCTAATTATATATATACGATGGACTATAATTGAAATCTGAGGCTGGCTCCATCTAGAAGTAATTAATCCAGGAATCAAGATGAAGTGTGACATAAGAAAAAGAAAAACACAATTCTGGTGTTAAAATCCAGGGAATAAAATAAAATTAAATTAAATTAAACCTGGTAACTCCCATGGCTCGCATTTGTAGAGATCGACCTCCGGAATGATCTCTAGCTCAATCCTGCGCCCGTTGATCTTCCTCTTCAAGTAGTAGATGATGAGCTCCTCGTCGGTGGGGTGGAACCGGAAGCCAGGAGGCAAGCTCATAGGCGCCATATGCATCAACTCGATCTCAATTTAAACCTTCAAACCTTGAACTTCAATATTATTATTGCAAGATTAACACAAATTAAACCTGAGGAAACCACAATCATATTGTAAGATACATATATATACACAAGAAAGAGTTTACTTCGAGATCGAGAGAGAGAGAGACAAACCTTGGAGGATATATATATATATAATTAAGAGGAAGGAAGGGGGAGGTGGGAAAGCCTTCCGTCCATGGCTTTTATAGGAGGAGGAGGCCATGGAGAGGTTTTGGTGTACTGGATTCTCGTCAGCGTTCAAGAGAAGCTAGCTCTCGTTAATTGGCTTTTGTGCCTTGGTTTTGCTTTTGTCTTTTACTTTGCCGATGGTGCAGTGCCTTGTCTTGTTCCTTTTTCTGTTCAGCCAGAGGCTTAGATTTTGAGGGCCCTGGACGATCTCCAATTGCCTCTTAGATATATATATTTATATCTATATATATAGCTTTTGCTTTTTTAACTTCAAAGTATAGGGCCCAAGATATAGGTCAGACGATCCATTGCAAGATCAAATGGTACGCATGCATGATTATGTGGAAGAACTATATATATATATATATATATATATATATAATTTGTCTGATTAAACAGGTTCAGTTTAATTGTTTGTTGTACAAATATTTCTCAATCTTCAGATTAAATTTATATATGTATATATATGTTTGTTTCATGTGAAATTAAATAACTCGCCGACGAGCAGCAAAGAACTCGGGCAGGAAACTTTTAGCACGTGGCGTAAAGTGATAAGAGTAAGGAAGGGGTGGGGGTTGGCCAGTTGGCCAGTTGGCCCCACTCCCTTTTGATCTGCTATTGGCACTTTAAACTGGCGGTCCCCACCGCCACCCGCCCACTTTTCCTTTTGATCAATCCTTGCATCTTTGGGTGCCTTTCTCCTTTTTGGGTTTATGCTTGTGGATTACAAGACATTGGAATTCTCCACGTCTTCTTCTTCCTCCTCTCCTCAGTCTTCATGTTTGTATCTTGGCGCTTATGTTTCTTAATTATCTTCATGTTTTTTTAATAACTCCGTTTGATATCGTCATAAAATTTATAATGAAAAATACAATCCAATCATTTCATGAGTGATCTTACATTTGTAACACTAATGTAAAGTAAGATAATATATTCTCATTTTCTTGACTTTGACTTTATAAAGTAGCCATGAGTCAGATGCTTCTGTTTTGAATTTCGATATATTGTGCAAGTTGATCAAGTTAAGACAATACCTTATTTTGTCGTGATCAACTCTAACTTCTCGATTTACTTTCTTATGACCGCTGGAGTGTTGCAAGAGTTCACTTGATTTGGGGAAGAAACCACAAACAATTTCAAAAGATTATATTAATTAAAGGATTGAGTCCGACAATAGGAAATAGTGTTGTCATTTGTGGTGGTATTGGGATCGATACTTGAGTTGAGTGCCTTCTCGTGATGAATAGCTATAGCTTTGGAAAGTGGCAAGCTTTAAGTTCTTTAATTCACAATTCTGCCAATCAAATAAATAAACGTATTGTTAAGCTAAAAAATATTATTATTTCGAGAATTAAATATAAGAGCCTAGGAATCAAATAACCGAAAGATTGAGCACACAAACTTTTGGTCTTCTTCCTATGGCTGGGAAGAATATTTTCTTGACCAAGATAGCGAAATGCTCTATCACATCAGCAGTAAAAAATAATAAAGAAAGTTCAGACCTCACCGACCATGAATGAGAATGGTTACATTGACTCTCCAGACAATGGGTCCTTCCATTTGAATATGAAAGTACACTTTACAATGTTCAATTACTTTAAAAACTGAAAAGATTATCCTTTCTGTTTTCCTGATCAATGAAACAACAGAGCTGGCCAAGCAGCTCTAAAGCTACGGCATAAATACTTTTATTATTCCATGATAATTCATCAAATGATACCAACATAAACGATGAATCACTTTGCCTACAGTTGAACCATTGGGCACAGTATTACTAAATTGATGAATAATAAAAGATGATGAATTGCCATGGTCATCATGATCTCTGCCCTCACATTAGTTCATAGCTAATTTATCGCATAGTGTCTGGTATGCAGCAGTGCAGTGTTTGAATTTCTCCTCTGCTGCTATCTGTAAGAACATTAAATTAACATGCAGTCAAAAACATTCCTCCTTGGTCCACATAATTATTCTTAAGACATAGGCATAGCGAGATATGGAAGAGAATTCATGAGCAATTTGGAATGATAATTTCAGACAAAGTCTATCATGCCCTAAGGTAAAATCTAAAGGCCCTATCAGATATCAATTGTGCTGATATGGCATAGAAGCACAGCCGAAATTTCGCACTATCTGAATCAAACAGGATCACCAGATTAGTAAGAATGTGACAGAAATTCACTTCAGGTAGAAATACATGCTCCACTCAAGTAGTTCACCAATCACTTTTATACTTGACATTACCCTCCACCATATATCATGCATGGGCCATCAGACATAAAAGGGAACCATGTAGTCATAATGATGCAGGATAATGGAAGAAGACATTTTGCAATGAAGCAAGAGAATTAAATAGGAGGCTAACAAATTCCAAATCAAATTTAGAACAAGCAATTATTAATAGGTGGGAAAATATATATAACGAAAAAACCAATATAAGGCTACCTTTGATGAACCTTGGTGCCGATCTGGATGCCATTTTAGAGCACAACTTCTGTATCTGTTGAGAAATAGTGAAAGCATGAATCTTTGATGTCTCAAACTTTTTGGGTAAAAAGGAGTAACAATGATTTCTAATCAACAACAAATTTGAATAAGTAGGAGAATTTACCTCACAAGTCCTGATCAAACTACTTTTCCTTTCTTTTCTAGCCCTTTGTTCTTGTTACATGGTGTAAAAAGCAAGATTTTTGATGTTCACTCTTCTATTTGTATAGCTAAATTCACTGAATGTTCAAGATAAGGTCATAGCTATCGCAACAACTGAGGAAGTGATTAACTTATTTATTAATTACTATAGCAGTTCATGAGGAGGACCACACAAATGAACTCATCTATCAACCTCCTAAATCAAAGGGAAGTTCTCCTTATCCCTAACCTTCCTCGTTCTTCCCTCTTCTTCAAAAGCTAGATTATCTGCTCCTAATGTTGAATGCATATGAATGACACTAAGGACAATCTATGACTTCTCTCACATATTCCAGCAGTTCCAATCTAGCAAAGTCACATTTCTCTAGCCAGTTTCCAGTTTGTCGTACAAATAGGCAAGAAATCAACCTATTTTGAAATAAATAAATAAATCGTTTATTCCCTCCCTCTTAGTACTCAAACCATTCAAATTTTTTAAAGTATAATTGCAATTTCAGATGTGAGAGAGGAAGGTCAAGGCAGGCTAGGGCAACAAGCTCTGACAATGGGTGGGTCATGTGCAAGGGGAGTTTGTAGGATCGAGTAGATAGTGCTAGAGAGAGGGTGAAAAGTGATCTTTGCTTTCTTCGTTTTTGTCGTTCTTTCTTTTCTATTAGGGTTAGTACGTAATAGAATATAAAATAATAAATACAAGAATGATATAGAGGTTTAATTGGTTCCTAATCCTCCGGGATTAGTACTCCAAGACCTATGTACAGAGGCTTTTGTCCACTAGCTTATCTCCTTTCCAAAACTTTTTCGGAGGTAGAGAAACCCCTTACAAATTGAATCAAGCACAACGTATATGAAATAAAGCAAGCTTGTAAATAAATACAAACAAATTCAAGTGTCGTCGATCTGGAAGCCCTGAATGCCTTGCACTCCTCCTGACAGTGTGTTGATGTCTTTTCTTCAAGCACAAAGTAGGAGAATTGAATAATAGGATTGATGTCTTGAGCTCTGATCTCGAGGTTTTTTTATAGGCCTCGATCGGTTGACCTAGAAACCTCATTCGATCGACTAAACTTGGTCAAACTTGATCCCCGGGATCGAGTTCTTCGCGATCTAGACCGAGCCACACGATTTCATCATTATCAAGTTTATCGGTCGATCGAAACATTTCCGATTGAGTGAACCAAGCCATATCACCGAACCAAGTTCGGACCCACACTCGGTTAATCGAACCCAATCGGTTGACCGGATCAATTTTCTAGTCGACCAAATTGACTGTCCGGTTGAACGAACTAGCTTGAATCCGATTCGACCTGGGTCAAGTCCAATTCACTCCGAACTTGGTCCAACTTTGCCCGGTTACGTTTGTCTACTCTTTGTTTTGCTTTCAGCTCAGGTTCCTACAAAACAGTCGTATAAAGCACAAACACACAAGCTTGATTCTCTAAGTTTACTTAGACTACTAGGCTTAACTTTTGCTCGGAGTTTACTTCTCCAAGACTTATCACAACTTAAGATTTACTTCCCTAGGATTTTTCTCTTTGCTAAGCATCCAATCATCTTGACCTGTTTAAACTTGCCACTTGCCAAACATTCTATCATCCTTGACCTTCCTTGGCTTTCCCTTTGTCAAACCTCCGGTCAACATTGACCTATCTAGATTTGACCCTTGCCAAGCATCCAGTCACCCTTGACCTGGTTAGACTTTCTCTTTGTCAGACATCCGATTAACTTTGACCTGTCTATTTTTGCCAAGCATCCAGTCACCCTTGATCTGCTTGAACTTTCCTTTTGCTAGTCATCCGATCAACCTTTAACCTAACTAGACTTCTCACTTAACTCACTTCCAAGCATCTAATCCTATTTGGATCAATCCAAACACAAGAATGTTGTCTATATTATCAAACATCGAAATTCTAGAGGTTGATTGCACCAACAAAGTTAAGCAAGTGAGGAAGATGACGATCATAGCATAATTTTCCATTTACTCACTCCTTTCCTACTTTTTCTTCCCTCATCAATAGGGGTGAGCAAAAAATCGATTAAACCGAATAAACCGATCAAATCGACCGAATTTAAAAATTCGGTTCGGTTATTTTGGAATTTTGATTATTTTTTCTAAAAAAATCAGTTAATTTGGTTCGATTTCGATTTTAAAATTCCTTATTCAATTAAACTGAATAAACCAAATTAATCCAATAAAAAAATAATTTATAAAATTTTAAGTTAGTAAACTTATAAGTCCCTATCTAATTGATAATTTTTTTATAATATTTAAAAAATTCAGTTATTTCGGTTAATTCGGTCGAAAACCGAAGTAATCGAAATTTTATCGGTTCAGTTTGTTCGGTTTTTATTTGAAAATTCGGTCAGTTCGATTAGTTTAAAAAAATTTGGTTCGGTTCAGTTTTGATTAATTCGGTTCGATTTTAATCGAATACTCAGCCCTACTCACCAAAGTACACAACTTCTAGAATTCCCGCTCTCCCCCTCTTTTCTTTCCTTCCCTTTCCCTTCTCTTCCTTGGAATACACAAAGCATAAGTTTCTATGCCTCATTTGAAAATGCTTGTTTGGCTGCACAAAAGGATGATACTCAGTTTGAGATAATGTCACCTACAAAGATTTACTGGTGGACCCAAAGACAAATATAGATATAGTGATAGTAGATGAGGGATAACTATACTTGTGATAGAATAGATCCAGAGAATGGTGTAGACAACATCAGATGGTCAAATACATGTGCCAGGCCTCGATAGGTTGCACACGTCCCAAGACAACGCGAGCATGAGAAGTAGGATCGCAAGGCAGAAGCATTGTGAACAGGAAAGGAAGGTGGGCGAGCTGGAGGTCAAACAAGTATCTTTATATTTTTAAAATATGTCTTGACTAACAAATTTTTTAAGTTTGCAAAATTATCTATGTTCACATGCAAGATGTGAGGCAAAAATCAACTATTCTTGAAATAAGGGAAAACGGTAACAAAATTAAATTGTCAAAAGCTGTGAAACTTACGCTTTTTTAATTTCTTCTAACTTTAGAGGTCCAGTTGCTTTTAATCCAAGAGCTGACCTTTCGCCAGCAAAACTTTGTTGGTCAGAAGCATCAGTTTCATCTTCTGTTTCATATGTCCAATTCCTAGAGCTTTTATGAGAATCATCACCAGAATAACTCCACTGAAAATTTTCAGATCTATTAAATGACCGATAAGAGAACCGCGCCCTTCCAAATGAAGAACGAAATATAGTTTCCACATCATCATCGTCACTTGAACAAAAATCAAACGTTCCATTCCCTGTAAGTTTACATCATATCAGTATAGATCACTTGCATTTAAAAAATAAAGAACAAGATGGACAAGCAATTATTACAATGCCTTTATAGTAGTAATTTAGCTAATATAACTGAAGTCTAAACCTATTCCTATTGCTATACTTTTGAAGCTCACAATTATAATACAAGACATGTTAAAAGCTAGATTCCATTACCACTTTGATGTCATGTGTGAATCAAGGTAATGAATTCAGTAATTTAAGATGTCAGTATAAATCATACTAATGACTGATTTTTCACTGAAATAAAATATATATATGTGGTAATGTAAGTCAGATCCACATAAAAGATTGTGAAAGATGACACATGAGCATCCTTACTCTTATTCCTATAAGATCCCTGATGAGGTTCACGAAAGCCATTCTTCCTTGCTTCTGTGGCCCAGAAGTGTTTTCTAAACCAGGGTGTTTCATCAAATGGGTCCTCATCCTCAGCTCTCCACTGCTGGAATCTCAAGGCAAGTAGAAATGAAAAAAAAATATACTACAAAAATCATGCACAAAGAAGCTAATTTCTTCACTATATAAAAAGAAAAGGAAATCACAGTCAGAATCAGTAAGTAATTCAATTCTATTAACTACCTAAGATACATGGTTAACATAAGTATCACTGAAGATGTACTAAAAACACCAAGAGTAGCACCCAATTCCTAAGATACATGGTTAACATAAGTATCACTGAAGATGTACTAAAAACACCAAGAGTAGCACCCAATTCCTTGGAGCATTCTCATGTCACTCTGATACCTACCATTAGAATACACCAAAATGATTGAGAAAGCAGAAAACTGCAAGTAGTGAAATTTACCTGAATGAGGTACTCAGCGTATTCTGAGAGATTGGAGATTACTTTCCTTTTAGATTCCGTATATCTCTTCCGATTTGCATAATGATCAAATCGCTGAACATGCAACTTGATTAGAAACCAAGATGCCCAGACAATATACTCCATAAAAATAAGAATATGAAAAATCCTCAGAAAATAACAGCAATGAGATTTTGCAGTCAAGAGTTTATATTTCAAACTTTTGCATAAAGAGTATGAAACCCACACATATGCAAGAGAAATCATAATGCTTTCCTTTTTACCATGATAAATCAAATAACAAATACTATATAGGCTTGAACTTCTTGTGCCAATTTTATTCCGCTCTAACTTTGGAGTATGAGCAATATGAGTTTGGACCTGAAGGGCCTCTTAACACTCAAACTAGAAAAAAAACACACTCACTTATCTTTGATGGCTCCTTCATTTCTAAAATATATGAAAGGGCGGGCTTTATTTTGTTGAATGTACAAGAATCAGTCATGCCAGCAGAATGGAATGTAAAAATGTTGCAGAACCTATTGAATGTTAGGCATTTCTAAGTAGGTGTCCCCAAGAACTATCAGAAATTTGAATCTATTCAGCATCTGCACCTGAATGGTATTAAGAAGAAACAAAACCACCAAAGACAATGTTTATCTAAAACCATTAGCCAACCCTAAATAGTTAGATAAACACAACTTGATGCATTCCTGTTCGCACAGCACGCAGAGGCTATGACAGCAAAGTTGGTGACTTAGTGTGTGGAAATATTGGTGACAGTGTAAGGCAACGAGAGATAGGCAGAAGACCTTAGTGGTGATGTTAGTTGAGTAGTTTATGAGAGGGAGTATAAGAGGATGATGGTTATTTGGTGATTTCATTCATCATCTCCTTTTCCTTCACCTTCCCAAGATCCAAGAAAACAATTTTCGTCCCTTCTCTTCCTCCCCTTACCCTCTCTCCTTGCCTGTCTTCCCTTCCAGTTTCCTCCTTCAAAGTAAACTGACTTAAGGGAGTAGTCAGACATATTCTGCAACACAAGATAAGCATCTTGTAAGACAGTATGAGGTAACAGAGAAAAATAGCCCATCTTGCTTGAGATATTCAACACCCATTACAAAGTCATTGGAAATTCAATCCAAGCATCCTATCTCTATACTTCTAGCCCTTGAAGTTGCCAAGGTCATCTATCAGTCGAGTTGATTTATTTGGAATGAATCAGATATCTAGACGTCAAGGAAAAATAATGATCGAGTCATCAGCAAGATTACCGACAGATTTGAATTATGGCACAAGGTCCTTTTTTCAATTAGGTGTTAGGTGGGTAGCATATCTTAGAAATCAGTATTCTCACTTACCTTAATTTCATATCAGCTATGTGCCTTTCCCATACTTTCTTGGTTCATACATAAAATGGACTGGATTTAGAAGGAACTTCTTTTAGCAGTGTGTGTGCTTATCCATTTTAAACTTAGGCTGCACCTTTTTCAAAGTGGTGGTCTTTCTTGACTATGTCTTTCTCCTACGGCATGTTGGTAAAGACTCCCATCTCCAAATGGAAATTGATCAATTATGGAGAAAGATCAACTGTGGAAAAAGAAAGGGAAAAGAACTCGCATGGAGGAAAGAGAGGGAACAGGAAAAATGTTTGGACCCTTCAGAAAAAATGTTCACTATTCATGATAGGTTTGACATGGTTGGACTTGGACCATTCAGAAACCTAGTTAATGGATTCCAGCACCAATGCATAGGCTTGGCTGATCACCGTCTGGAAGACCAGGAACGAGAAAATATTTCAGGGCCAGTAAAATGCCTATGGACATCATGTTTTATTGGGTTCTCTTTCCTGTTGTCTGCTCCTGTAGTGTCAAGCCTCCGCATGGATGAAGGTATCGGCCGATGCTTCAACGATTTCATCAATTTTTACTCCACCGCCAAAGGATTGCAGCTGCGCCTCATCTTCTTAAACTATTCCTTTGCCTACTGGCTACTTTTATTCTTCACGGTTCTCATTTGATGTACTGCTGCAGAATTTTACCGGACCTTTGACTGTATGTTTCGATCTTCTGAGTTCAATTTCCAGTGAATCATGCTCATCCATTACATCTTTTTTTTCAAAACAAAAACAATGATGTTTCGGCCCTATAATATGTTATTCCGCGAAACTGCGAAAAATGATCGAACAACCAAATTCAACCAAAAAATAACTACTTTGAACTCATTCATGTGTCTTCGAAGCGATATGGAAAATCATTTAATCAAGCATTTGAAGCACCAAAGTACAGAACAATGAAATCCGAATCCAACAAGGGAAAAAAGAGTACGAGAATTGCAAAAATAACAATAATGAACATAAAAACTACAACATCGACCGGAACTCACAGACTGCCCGTAGTTCCTCCACTTGCGCTCCAAGACGGGGGTCGAATGGAAAAAGGAGACGGAGATCGGAGAGAAAGGAGAGGCGCGGTGGCCGGCGAGGACGGCTCGAGCAACGGAGTTCATGATCGAGGAGAAGCGGCGGCGGCAGATGCGACGGGGCGGAACCCTTTCTCATCCTCTCGTCGCTCTGCAGCCATCGCGACGAGCCATTTTGACAGCGGTTCGAATCGGGCTCATAATCGAACCATTTCCGGTTCGTGTGACGGAAAAGGGAAATTTAATTTACCCCCCTAGACTATTTTTAATTACGCCCCTATATTGTCCTATATTCATAAAATAAAAATAAAATAAACTCCGACCTTAACGTCGTATCCTCCACCTTGCTCACATGCCTACCCACGTGCCTAGTACTGATGCTATTTTTTAAAATACCCTTAAGATTTAAAAGCTTTTTAGAAATATCTGTACACTTTTATTAATATAGAAATATTGTTATTTTATTTTTAAAATGATATCATTTAAATTAAAGAAGAGCATTTTAATAGTAAAAATAAAATTATTATTGGTGTTTAATTAAAAATTAATTCTATTAATTACTAGAGAAGAAAGATTCCGCGAGGTTCCATTTCGCGCAGGACACAACGAACAGCCGGCGGAAGCGCGGGAAGACTCACCGAACTCTTTCGGCTTCGTCTCACGCCTCCATTTGTCGCCTTCCCCCTTCTTCTTCTTCTTCTTGTCCCTCTCTGGTTTCCTCTCCATCATCTCCTCCACCCAATTCCACCCGTCCCCAAATCCTGCAGCAGCACAGAGCTACGCCATGGCTTCCCTCGGCGAGCTCCTCGCGGAGGACGGCTTCACGAGGAAGGCGCGCTCGAGGAAGACGAAGGCAGCAGCTCCTCGAGCTGTGAGCATGCCGCTCTACTCTGACACCAACACGAATAAAAATGCCACCTTTCTCAAGTTCAGAAGCCAAGAACTCCACGGAAGGTCGCTGAGCAACACAGGCTCGAGCTTAAGCAAGGAGGGAGCAGCGTGTGAGAACTTCTTCCCTCGAGGATCACAAGGTGAGTGGGATTTCGATCCGCATCGAGGGAGGAAACATGAGAGCCAATCTTACCAGGATGACAAGCTCAAGAACAAAGTCTTCAATTTGTATGTTCATGCTCCGAGCGAGGAAGACATGCAAATTTCAGTTTGTGATGCTGCAATCCGGGCTCTGGTTTCGATCTCGGTAAGCCACATAAGGGACTTCTTCACAGACGAAAGCTTTCGGGCATCGCTTCGCGGGGCTTGTAATGCTTGCCTGAAGGATGAGGACAGAGGAGGTGAGGGTGGAGCCTTCGCCGAGCTCGAAAAGGCCATTACGATCGTAGAGAAGGCAGTCGAGCGCAGAAGCACAAAGGAATTGCAGAAGGCTTCTTCCAAACTTAATATCATGACTGGATTGTGTTCAATTGCTCTAAAAAATGGGTCTAATTTTGGTGCTCCGAATTCTTGTCTTGTAGCATGTGCACATCTCTACCTGAGTGTGATCTTTAAGATTTACAAGGAGGACAGAATGGCAGCAAACCATCTTCTCCAAGTTTTCTGCTTTGCGCCTTTCGAAGCACGGGTGATCTTGCTACCGGCATTGTGGGAAGAACTATTCCTTCCAAATCTAGCTCACATAAGCGAATGGTATGATCAAGAAATGGATTCCATCTCTCGAGTGCCAAGTCGGGCGAAGAACATGGATATGCTCTTGAAGATGTATGACAGCGCACTGAATAAGGAAACACAAAAATTTGCAGTCTACTACAGGGAATGGCTCGTTGATGAGACAAAGGCTCCTTTCCCTCCATCGATCGATCTCCCTTCTGCTGATTTTCATCCAATTAGTAGAGAAAATTCGCGGGCTAATGGCCGAGAAGAAGCTTGTAGTATGAGAAAATCTTTTTCTTGCAAGTCAACAATGGTTAGCCAACAACTTTATGAATCTCATTCTAGCCAAGAGATCGAAAAGGGTGCAGCTAAAGATATGAAAATTGGTAAACATGTCAAGGAAGAGGAGTGGGAGAAGGCAACCAATTTGGATATGTGTCTAAGAAGTATCAAAAATCTTTTAGACGAAGACACTGACCAATTGAAAAACAAACATGAAGGTGAAGAAGCAAATGGAAGTAAAAGGACTTTCTTTGATATGGTGGATGAATCTTCAAGTGTAAGTAGTCATTTAGTTTTCTTTTCTCTTTCTCTTTTCTAATTTAGATGAATCTATTTGTGTGACCTTGTATATTAGATCAAAGATCACTCATTTCATCGTTCTTGTACTACAGGTTATAGAAAATGAGTGTACTCTAAACAAAATAGCAGAAGCAATATTTCAACTCAATGATGTTGATTTGCAGTTGCAAAACAATTCTATTGCCACTGTCTCAGTCTGTAAGGATTTCCTTCAAAACAATGTAAGTAAATGCCCATTTATCTGAACTCTGAAATTACATGGTTCCTAACAGGTTCATAATATGCTAATTGCATCTAGGTGCCATTGAGTGAACTCCGAAGAATCGATTCTGAGCCGAAGAAATGCGATCTTGCAATAGGTCTTAGGTACTCATCAAGTCATCATTTTCACATACCAATTTCAGATATATTGGTACAGCTCACATTTGTTCATTTTGTAATGAGTAATGGCATTTCTTCTCAGTGCAGAGTTATGTTACACCTCTAAAGATATCAACCAGTGCTCCATTTTCGCAAACTCAGTGACAAAGAAAACGATCGATATTTCAGTATCAGAAACTTTTGGCCATGTTTTGTTTCTTACAGCACAAACAGCTAAAATTGAAATGAAAAGAAACTACAAATCTGAAGATGCCTTGGCGTTGGACATAGTGGATAGGCTTCTCACAGGCCACAGCAAAGAAGAGCAGATGGAAAATGCTAGAAACCTTATAGCTATTGGAGGTTTGCAGTTTCTGGTAGAGCAGTTTGAGAGGGGAAACTCACATGAAAAAACCCGTGTAGTTCGATCTTTGTTATGTTGCATCAAGGCGAAAGGCGATTGCAGGAAGTACTTGGCAGTGAACCTTCAAGCCTCATGCATCCTTGAGCAGCTCCACAGTAAGCTAGTTGATGCAAGAGCCAATGCAGTGAAACTGCTCTCTGAACTGATTTGTCTCAATAGGTTTGTTCTACATGACAGACCCTAATGATTCTCTAGAATTTTGTTTTTAGGTCTTGCATTTGTTTTCTATCAATTCTTATTTCTTCATGGCACAGAAGAAGGGATGTCATATCATTCTTAAGTGGCTTGTTGAGAGAGAGAACTGCAGAAACTATGGATGCGTTGCTTGTGTATCTTCACAGCACAGCACCAGAGGAAAAAGCCCTAGTTGCTGTTCTTCTTCTTCATTTTGATCTTTTGGTATGAATTTAATTCTCTGCATTTGCCTTAAACTTCATTTGATTGGCATAAACTCTGTAGTTTAAATCTGTAAGAATACATGCTCTTCGTAGTTCTGTTCTTTTAGGAAAATCTTGTTAAAATACTCGAATTGATCGATGTAATGTGGCTGCAGCTTGGAGGAAGCAAGAAGAGTGTATACAAAGAGGAGGCCATGGAAGCCATTGCTCTAGCTCTGAATTGTTGTTTGTTCGACAAGAAAGTCATACCAAACACTCAAAGAGCTCTTCTCATGTTGGGGGGTCACTTCTCCACATTTGGAGAGATTTTGATAGAGTCATGGCTTCTTGAGAAAGGAGGATTCCTTGATGGTAACAACAACACCTCTAGTTATTACGATGATGAAGTCGATGAAATTTTATCGGTATGTTGTTCTTTTGCTCATTACCATTCCTTGTTTAGCTACCACAAAAGAGTCACATGAAACTACTGATTTCAGATAGATGAAGCAAAATTAGAGTGGAAGTGGCTGAAAGAAGCAAGTCTGGCCATTCTTAGTGATGGAAATGCATCTTTTCTGAGGGCTCTATCCAAGTGTTTAGATTCTGGAAACCAAGATCTTGTGAGAACAAGTTTGGTGACAGTGGCATGGATGAGCTATGCATTCGAATCGACCACATCTGTTGCCAATCGAGTGCGACTAACTGCCTTATCAGCATTCATTCCTCAGCTAAATGAACAACTAGAACACAATGAAGAGACAGAGAGCAGGATGCTTGCATCTATAACTTTGCAAAATTTCATCAAGGCAAAGGCAAGAAAAAGTGTTCATTTAGGCTAAACAAGTTTGAGGTGTGCATGTAATAAACACATCAAATTAGTTGAATATGTATCAAGGCATGGCAAAATCTATTAATCCTATCGAAATTATTGAGAATGTTAAATCTGAAACATACTTGAATTCATAGTATTGAAAATCATGAGTTAGAGTTTTCATCACTACAGACATAAACACTGCCTTTTATCTAATACATATCCAGTCTTTATGTCCTAAAACTATAATCCTATTTATAATCTACACAAAGTGATACAAAGGGCAGTAAATTTCAATCAATATGGGATTTCGAAAAATAATCTATTGTACTTAATCTTATCTTATTTTGTAAGAGACTATTTTCGCGACTGAACTCGTGACTTTCAAGACACACGATAACAATAACAGCAACACTGAAAGAAAAAAAAAACTTTTTATCAACTTGCCTGCCAACTTTTCAGTTTGGTGTCAGCTCTTGGCTTTGCGCAGGGTTCCATTCACCCTTTTTAGGTTCGTGGTTTGGGACCAGCATGTGGACAGCAACTGCTGACAAAAATGAAACCAAAGGTCCACAGCAAAATTATGCACGATGCCTTTGGTGCAGTTTCAGAAACTGAGAGAAAGCAAACAACTCATAGGAAAGAACACTGAATACTCGTACCAGACAGGGATGTGCTCCTGCCCATGGTTGGAACTGGATGGGTCTGATGATTATCATAATTCTTGGTCGACTGATGATCTAAGTTTCAAAGTGAAAAGAATAACTATTACCAAACTAGATGAATATTGCATCAGACTCATTAACTTTTCACTTACATTACACCTGCTCTTCTTCTTCTCTAGCATGAAATGATCAGTCTATCTTCAGTTTAACAAAACATGGTGTTGGAGTTGGTGGCAAGGTGACATGTTCTATTCGGTTTTGCAACTTCATCAAACACATCGCATGCAATAAAGAATTACAAGGAACAGAAATCTGGTACGAGAGTGGTGCATTAAAGAACTGACAACAGATTTGCCAAACTAAACAATGCCTCGATCGAAGCCATTAAATCCTACCTAATGAAATCCGGCAATATCAACTAGCCATTAAATTATATATTGGGGCTGGTGTTCTAAAGGCAAGGTTAATTGCTTTGTTTCATCTGCTGTCAGGTTCCTGCATCGACTGTGGAGCTTGCAAGAATTATCCAAACCCTAGAAATTGTTCTTGGATTTTGTTGACGTGAGCTCTGTTCAGTCTGTGAGCAGTTTTGTCTAGTCAATAATTTCTCCTACATTAACTGATCTTTCATCACTCGAGTAAAATGAATTCAATAATATAATCACAAAATAATCTATTCTTATTATTAATTAGTCAGTTAATTAATTAATTATAGAAATTAAATTTCCAGCAGAAATTGATGCGAATTCACACAAAATATATATATATAGCAAGCTTCCATATGCTAGTGGACAAAGTGTGCAGTATGTTTTTTAAAATTTTTTGGTTGCAGTAAAAATAAATTTCTTTCATGGAGATTCAACTTGCAACTTCGAGATCAATGCGTGCACTAACAAAGATTAATTAATTATTTATTTATTTATTTTTCACTTTTCTCTCATACTTTTCATTCAAATACTAAATTGTTCAAATTTTACTACAACAATTAGATTTGAGGGTGCAACTTTCATTTCAACGTCTCCTCCCATTAATTATGTGGACATATATCTGCACACACAAGGACAAACTTATGTGATAATTATTATACACAAGACTATATATGATAAATTATTAAAGCAAATTCTGAGATGATTAATTTATTTATACATATTTAGGAAAACTAATACAAGATTTCTAAGCATAATATTAGCTCTAGTTGATTTTATAAATGACTTAAATAGGGATGATAAGAGGTTGAACACTTATCTTGTTTATAAATTCTTCCTCTTTTTTTGTTTTTGATAAAGAAAACTGATGATAGTCGATCGACTGTTCAGCTTGTCTCATCAGCTTTCCTTCTGACATCGCAAGACTGAAACCGCAAACGCTTTGTGAATCTACAAACAAAGCCCTTTTTTCCGTTCACTTGTGTTGTTCGCTACATTCTTTGTTGTTCTTTGACTCTGGGATGAGAACAAAAAGGATGGCGAAGTGTGGTCTTCAGAAAATCCACCATCTCTTCCCTGTTCGATTTCCCCCTTCATTCAAACACGAGCAGCAGCAGTAGCAGAAGAAGAAGAAGAAGAAGAGGATGAGGAATAAGAGGAGATGGGTGAAAGCAGGCCCCTAGTCTGGTGGACCATCCTGCTCCACATAACGACACCCTTTGCCTGCTCCACACCTCCTTTCCTCCGTAATCTCTCCCTTTCTCTCTCCTACTTATTTAAGTATTTATTTAGTGTGTTGGGCCTTTTCTTCATTCTCTCTCTCTCTCTTGTTGTTGTCGTCTCCAAGCTCTCAATTGATGCGAAGGGGAAGACGAGAAGGGCCGGCAGGGCGTAGAAGAGGGGGATGAGAGCTAGTTTCATCAAAGCAATATTGGAGGAACGGAAGGATCACTGATAAAGGAAGTAGTGTTCATTGATTTGTTTGTTTGTTCATCTTTGTTTGTCTCTCTCTCCCGGCCTCTCATGGAAATTTTGGGGGATTCTTCTCTTCTCTTTTGTCTTTAACGATTGAGAGGAAAGGAGTGGAGAGCTTGGGGAGAGACGAGTATCAGATAGAAAGAGTCTAAGGAAGAGAATTCTATTTGAGTTGTCGAGTTAAATTAATTTCCACTACTGCTTGATCCTTCAGAGAGACTGAGGAAGAAGAAACCAAAAATGGAATCAGCTTCCTCGTCGTCAGCCTTCCTTGGAATCAGAGATCAAGAGGAGCTCCAAAATCAAATGAAGACACCAACAACACCACTTCAGTCTCAGCAGCCGCCGCGGCTGCCACAAGCCTCTTCTCCAACGCCGGCCACCGCCGTTCCTGCGGTGAAGAAGAGAAGGAACCAGCCCCGGGATCCAAGCAAGTATCTGAAATCACTATGCACGTTTTCTGTCAATTTGATTTAGTTTTTTCTTTTTTTTCATAGGATTTTCAACTTTTTCTTCCAGATCTATTCCTCGTTTGAGCAAATTCTAATTTGCGTTTATTTTCATAAGATTTTCCGATTTGCTTTTGTTAGTTTCTCCTTTTAAGGAGAATATGCTTTTCTCAGTTCCTGCCCATGGCTTGCCATCAGTATTAGGTCAAGTAGAACTTTTCATGTGAGCACCAAATTATTAATTAGTACTCCAAACAAAAAAAAAACATTAAGTAATTAATTCATGAAGTTCTATCTCTGATCGTATATTTGATTTGAAGAACAAGAATTCTCGAAGGACAGACATTGATTCTCAATTCGAGTGCATGCACGTTTATAATATTGCATATTATTTTTGAACTGACAACCCTAATTATTTCAATCATGGCGTTGATACCGAATGCGAATGCTTGTGTGGGGCTGTGTTCTGTGCAGCAGATCCTGACGCGGAGGTGATCGCCTTGTCGCCGACGACGCTGCTGGCGACGAACCGCTTCGTCTGCGAGGTATGCAACAAGGGGTTCCAGCGGGAGCAGAACCTGCAGCTCCACCGGCGCGGCCACAACCTGCCATGGAAGCTCCGGCTGAAGAGCTCCAAGGAGCCGCCGCGCCGCCGGGTGTACCTCTGCCCCGAGCCCTCCTGCATCCACCACGACCCCTCCCGCGCCCTCGGCGACCTCACCGGCATCAAGAAGCACTTCTGCCGCAAGCACGGCGAGAAGAAGTGGAAGTGCGACAAGTGCGCCAAGCGCTACGCCGTCCACTCCGACCTCAAGGCCCACGCCAAGACCTGCGGCACCCGCGAGTACCGCTGCGACTGCGGCACCATCTTCTCCAGGTTCGTAAACCCCAAACCAGCTAGCGATCACTCCATGCATCGATCCTTTTTCCCTGATTGTCAAGAATCAATCATGCCTTAATCATTTCATGAGAACATTTCTTAATTTGGGGAGGCAGATATGCAGTGGCCTTGGGGTTGGGGTGACGATTAGATACGATTAGGGTTCTTGTGCTGGCTTTTTAGGGTTGTTACCTGGTTGGATTCCCTATAGTGAGAGAGAGAGAAGGAAAGGAGACGGCTCTGTTCCCACGTGAACAAGCGAGTCGTGGTCACTGCAGGAGGAGGAGGAGGACCGAGGAGAAAGAAAGCTCATCATCTTTTTACGTTCATCGGAACCAACGCCGCCCGTATTCACGTGGAGCCGAGTAAGCATCTTTCTGCAGGTTTGTTCTCTAGTGGCCGGATGGATGCGTTTGCAGGAGCTTTCCATGCAGCTCTGGCAACTCAGCCCTTGGATGAAAACCTAGGGTTAAACCTTGGAACCCTTTCAGTTACATTAGGGCGCATTGATGGAGCTTTGTCAAAGTCTCGGAGCCATGCCGCTAGCTCGCTTAGCAGATTGAGTATGGAGGAACAGCATTTATAAACCTAGAAGGTGGCTTTCATGGTTTTGGCAAAAAATTCTGTGTGTGCTCGGGTCAGGCATGATGTCGACTCATTGATTGCGAGACCATAGGTGGCTCTTGCAAAGGTTCTTAGGCCTCCTCGATCGCCTTCGCATTTATTGTTCATAGCTCGTCGTCGAGTAATTCGACCACAAAGTTGATGTTCTCGATCGATCTCATTTTTTGATCGATTCTTTGTTCTTTCTTACTTACTTGATGATGCTGATGACAGGCGTGATAGCTTCATTACGCATCGGGCTTTCTGCGACGCGCTCGCGCAGGAGAGCACAAGATTGCCGACGGCGGGCATCGGCGGTCACCTGTACGGAAGCAACATGATGGCTATGAATCTAGAGCAGAACAGCGATGCGTCGGCGCCGGCGGGGGCCGGTGCACAGTTTCAACAGCTTGTCAATAATCCGCTGAGCAACCCTCCGGCGCAGTTTCGGGCGGCGCCGCCGCCGCCGAACTTCTACCTCGGTAATGGTTCCAACGTCGTCCAGGACTTCGACATGGAGGAGGAGCATTATTCCTTGCTTCAGAGAAAACCTTTCCATGGCCTGATGCAACTCCCGGATTTCCAGGGCAATGCTTCTTCCAGTAACTTGTTCGACCTCAGCTTCTTCTCCAATAGCGGCGCCGTCGACGGCTGCAGTGCCGATCCGGCCATGCTCTTCTCCAGCAGTCTGGTTGCGGGCCACGCCGGTGGAGCGATGGCTTCTTCTGCTCTCTACAACGCTGACTCGTCGTCGTCGTCTCACCCGCGGATGTCCGCCACTTCACTGCTCCAGAAAGCAGCTCAAATGGGCTCCACCACCACCAGCGCCGGCGCCGCCGCCGGTGGACCCTTGTTACTTGCAGGATTCGGCGTCGCCGCTGGCAACCCCAAGCCGCCGCCACACTTCTGTGGTAGCTTCAACGCCGGCGACACCTTTCGTACAGACATGGACAACACGACCAGCCTCCAAAACATAATGAACGCGCTCGCAAACGGGAGCGCCGGCGCCGGCCTTTTCGGCGGCAGCGCACCATTCGGGGAAAGCGGACTGGACGCTCCCGACGACACCAAGTTCAACCTCGCCGGCGGCGGTCTCGCAGGCCCCGATCATCTGACAAGAGACTTCCTCGGAGTAGGCCGCATGGTGAGGACCGCCGGCGCCGGCCCGATGTATCGACGGGAACAGAATCACGGCACGGACATGAGTGCGATGGATCCCAAATGAGCAAACGAAGAACAAAATGAGACAAATAAAAGAAAAAGAAAAAAAAACATACACAACTCAATCTGCATTTGATGTTCAATTCGTAGGATACAAAACCCTAAATGTCATTGATTCACACTCATAACTTTCTTTAGCATTAATTCTTCCAGTTCTTTAGCTGATGCGAAGGGCAATCGATGTATGAACATGTAGCTGATGATCGATCGAGGGAAGGAGACAAAAAGTTTAGGAAGCCGAGATTCTTATGCACTGCAGCCTGCAGGGAGAGGGAACGTCCTTGCTTGAAAAAAATGCCTGTCCATGCTTTGTTAGGAAGAATATTTTTTAGTTAAAAATATTTTAAAATTCTAAATACTATTGCACTTTTAATATTCCTTAGAGTTAATTGTTTATATTCATTTTTCTAGTTTGTAAAATAGCTTTGGAGGTTTTTAATTCATGGATGGATATTATTGTACTTTTAATAATGTCTCTTAAATTTATTTATATTTAATTTTTTTTTATGATTTTGAGTCGTATAAGATTGGTATAAAAAATTTTTAGCTGACTGTTAATTCATGCACTAGTAACGGATTGAGGGAAGCGAGTTAGATTTAGATGAATATCTAAAAAAGTAATCTTCTAATAAATTTTAAAATATAATATATCTTTTAATATTCAGTAAACTTAGGCATGAGTTGAAATATATATATATATAACGCAAGCAAACGTAGTCAGAATTTTCAACTGTATAATATACTGAATATTTAATAAATATATAATATTTATATACTAATATTTTTTTATATAGTTCAAATTTCATATAAAATACTTTAATATCTATCTTTAATTAAGTTAGATTTTTTTTTGAATTTAGACTTAATATATTAACCTAAAAATTTATGATAATTTCCAACCAAAATGATGCCACTGATTGAGGTAAAACACACTTTATTAGAGTAGTGAATGTTAACTCTAGGCAATAATATATCTGCTTAGAGGCCTTTTGTAAAAGTTAGACTAGATATATAATACTCAAATTTATGTGCTACAACAGCTTCGTGGTTTCCTCTCCTAGTAACGCACCATTGACAATTAAACTTTGTCATTATTGACTGCCATTATTATGTTTGACATCCTCCTAAACCTTCATGTCTATATCCAAAACTAAGATTGTTTGGTTCTGTGCTAATTCCCTGAGCATGGTAAGACTCCAAACTCGATTTTTGAGTACTTTCTGATTTCAACATCACCTCCCAAGTACTCATCGACTGATCCAAACCTAATTCCTGAGTGCTTTTTGACTCTGACTTTGCTTCCCAAGTATCAATCGACTCTAAATTTGATTCTCAAGTGCTTTCTGACTCCGAATCCACTTCCCGAGTGCTGTAAGATTTTAAATCCATTTCCCGAGTCCTCTCTATGGTTTGTTCCTTGTATAAAACCCATTTCCCGAGAAATTCATCACATATAATTACATAGTGTTATATAGCTTACAATTTTGTGTTATGCCCTGCATCGTTCAACTTTCTAAATGTGATCAATTTAGTGGAGAGAAGTGTTGAACGTTCAGAGATGAAGGGGTGTTGCCCCTTCATCTTCTGAAACGGAAGTCTTCTACTTGTGGTTGATGAAACGAAGGGGCAAAGCCACCCCTTCATCTTCCTGACTTCATGTATATAAGGTGTCCAAGATCCATGGGAAGGAGGTGGAGAAAAAGGCATCGAGGGGTTTTAGTTTGTGGAAAAACCTAAGGAGTTTTCCATTCGTGATCGCTCCTTTGTCACAAGCAGTCGCCGCCAGAATCACGCTACAACAGGTAAAAATCTTACATTGGTATCAGAGCAGTAGATTAAATTCTATTTTTACCTGTTGGGAAAATCGCAACTACAATAGTGATTCTGTCTCTGTTTTGGCCGGCAACACACAGGGCAGCGAGCGTCGGCGTGGCTTCCAGCCACACGTGACATCGACGAAGGTTGGCGCAGGCGGCGAGGCCGGAGGATCTTCGGTGGTCGCCCATTCTCTCTCATGGTCGTTGCTGCCACATCGATGAAATGTCGAAGGCGACGTGCTTAGTGCATAGAAAAAAAGGGACGGCGGTGTGTATTTAGGGCACAAGAAAGAAATAGATACGTGTTTTCACACGTTATAAAAAAAACATTGGGTTTTAATTGGGCTGCTGGACATAAGTTCACTGATAATGAGCTGGACACGGAATGACCCAATTAATCTGTTGAACCTGTTTTATTAAAAAAAAACTCAAGGCAAGCCTTATTAATTAGATTAGGGATTCAATGGATGCCCAAGTCAAATTTAATTGGGTCAGCCCGTTTAATTGGAAGCCTAGGTATAACTAAATAAAAAAAAAGGAAAATGAGTGACTCATGATCTCCATGACATCAAAGAGAAAGGCTAACCACGAGTTCCCAATCCATATATATAAATAATTTTGTTTCATTTACATTTTGATCAATTTGAATTGGACTGTTCTATAAGAATTATATGGATTTTCTAATTAGATTAGTTCTAAGGGGATTAATCTGTCTGTTGACTTAAACTTTTTGAATAAAAAAAATTTATTTTTCTTTATTGCTTAAAATATCTTGCTTAGATATGAATTGAATTTAACCGGTTTTGTACTGGTTTGTCGGTTTTGTACTGATATTATTATTTTTAATTCCACATGCCAAGAATCATTATCACCTTAACTCGTCGTGAAGTGCGACAGAACCAACTAAGGGAGGAGATTCAGTATATTGAGTATGACTATGCTCTCAGAGTTCGAGGACATATTGGAAGACTCGATCGACTATTCTAGAAACTAGAACAAACAGAGTTTCCCATCCTCAATAATTATAGGATTTGGGCTTTGATGCGTTCATTGTCAGGAAGTCCAAAGGTGGTAGCACACCAAATATGGGGGCTCTCCGAAGGGAGAATCTCATATGCACAATTGTGTGTAGAACTGTTTCAACTTGAGTTCCCAGAAGAAGATTCTGAAGAAGATCCAGAGGAAAAACCTGAGGAGGATCATTTTGTGCATTCTGTACAAAATTCTGCAATTGGTCCACCTCAGAGTGTTCTAGCAGAAAGTGCACTAGTTGAGCCTAGACAGATTGGACACATATTGATTACTACTATACTAGTGTCTATCCTAGTGGGAGTGGTGTTAGCTTGTCTCATGTTTTAGAGTTCAGTTGTTATGACTGTCATGACAAAAGGACAGTATTAAGCTCATATAATAATGTAATAAAAACTGTTGTTATGTACGAACAATGTTATCTATTAAGAAAACAGTTATGATTGGTTCATAAGAATATGGTTCATGTTCTTATGAACTAATCATATTTTTATGAACCAATCATAACTGTTTTCTTAATAGATAACATTGTTCGTACATAACAACAGTTTTTATTACATTATTATGTGAGCTTAATACTATTCTTTCGTCATGACAGTCATAACAACTGAACTCTAAAATATAAGACAAGCTAACACCACTCCCACTAGGATAGACACTAGTATAGTAGTAATCAATATGTGTCCAATCTGGCTAGGCTCAACTAGTGCACTTTCTGCTAGA
>JBBMKF010000028.1:5870786-5881314 GCA_037834155.1 Curcuma caesia | reverse complement strand
AAGTTTCCATTATCGTATATTTATTAAGTCATTTAATAATGGTAAATTAAGGATGAAATTTATAACTTTTTAAAGAACATTTGAATAATCTTAAAATTTAGAAGCATTTTGCAAAACTAATAAATTTCGAGGGTAAAATATAATTGAAGAAGCTCCGTTTCCGCCGCCGATCGCTGTAAAACCCCAACCATAAGGCGAAAGCCATACGCTCCGCCTCCGCCGCCGCCGCCGCCGCCACCAGCTCCTCACCCCTTTCTCATATTCTCCTTGTTCTTCTTCCTCCTCCTCCTCCTCCTCCTTCTTACTTCGCAACCCTAACTATCTAGCCGCCGTTATCGAGATCAAAAACAAGAACAAGATCCCTTTTTTCTATCGATCTCAAAGCAATCAAATCGACATCGAAGGGAGTGGAAGAAGCAAAGATGAAGTTCAAGATCGACGATGTTACAGTGTACTTCCCCTACGACCACATCTATCCGGAGCAGTACGAGTACATGGTGGAGCTGAAGCGCGCCCTCGATGCCCGCGGTCACTGCCTCCTCGAGATGCCCACCGGCACCGGCAAGACCATCGCCCTACTCTCCCTCATCACCAGCTATTCCCTTTCCCGCGCCAGCGACCGTGGTCCGCTGAAACTTATCTACTGCACCCGAACCGTCCACGAAATGGAGAAAACCCTCGCCGAGCTCCGCCTCTTCCTCTCCCACCTTCCCTCCGAACTCCGCAGCTCCCTCCTAGCTCTCGGACTGTCCTCCCGGAAGAACCTATGCATCAACCCCATCGCACTCTCTGCAGCCTCCCGCGATTCCGTCGACTCCGCCTGTCGCCGCCTCACGGCCAGCTGGGTCCGGGCCGCAGCCGCCGAGAACCCTGGCGTGCCCACCTGCGACTTCTTTGAAAGTTTCGACCGTGCCGCTTCCTCGTCCAATGCGGCCGTCTTACTTCCTGCCGGAGTGTACTCGCTCCAGGACCTCCGTGCCTTCAGCAGAGAAAGGGGCTGGTGCCCCTACTTCCTTGCGCGGCAGACCATCCGCCACGCCAATGTCGTGGTCTATAGTTACCAGTACTTACTCGACCCTAAGGTCGCTAGCATTATATCCAAGGAGATGCAGAAGGAGTGTGTCGTCGTGTTTGACGAGGCCCACAACATCGACAATGTGTGCATCGAGGCTCTCAGCGTTAGCGTCCGAAGGCAGACGCTAGACGGTGCAACCAGGAATCTCAACCGCATGGCTCAGGAGATCGATAGGTAATCCAAATTTCTTTTTTTTTCCTTTTATCCTCATTTTACAGTCTTTTTAGTTTGACGTTTTGATGGATATCATGTCGCACTCTTCTTTAATTCTGTTCTAAATCCTTTGTTCTTTCTATGATGTGTCAACAAACATGTATAACTGATATATTCATATTGATTCTTGTTTCTTTTTTCTTATTTCATTGCCAGAATTATTTTGATTCTTGCCTTGGTACCTGCTTTAATACTGGATAAATTTTTCATTGCGTTAAAGGTATAGAAGAGAAACAAACATTTGTTTAAGTAATGCTTGGTTGTGTTTCTCCATGCATTTTAAAGATGATTATTGCTGAATATGATATAAGCTTCATTTGTTAGGAAGGTTTAAGGCAACAGATGCTACCAGACTGCGCACAGAATACAATAGACTCGTGGAAGGACTAGCACAGAGAGGAAATTTAGCTAGTACGTTTCCTAGCTTACTATTTATATTTGAGATCCATGGGTTTGGATCTGCTTTTGGCTATTTGTGACATACACGTCCTTTTTTCCTTTAGTAACTGATGCCTGGCTTGGGAACCCTGCCCTGCCTGATAACATTTTGAAGGAGGCTGTGCCTGGAAATATAAGGAGAGCTGAGCATTTTCTTTCTGTTTTAAGAAGGCTAGTGCAATATCTGAAAGGTCGTCTGGAAACAGAAAATGTTGAGACAGAAGGACCTGTTGCCTTTGTTGCTTCAGTGAATTCCCAGGCTGGAATTGATCAGAAAATGCTTAGATTCTGCTATGATCGCTTGCACTCACTCATGCTTACGCTTGAAATTACTGACACAGATGAGTTCCTGCACATTCAGACAGTTTGTGACTTTGCAACACTAATTGGTACATATACACGGGGCTTCTCAATAATCATTGAACCCTTTGATGAGCGGATGCCTCATATTCCTGACCCAGTATTGCAGGTGGCTAGTTCTCTCCTTTATTTGGTTTCCTTAATGACTAAATGTTTTTGTGTTATTCACTGGTTATTTTGTAATTGCAGCTCAGCTGTCATGATGCTTCTATTGCAATAAAGCCTGTCTTTGATCGCTTTCAGTCAGTCATAATTACTTCCGGAACTCTAAGCCCTATTGACCTATATCCTCGTCTTTTGAATTTCAACCCAGTCATAAGTAGAAGCTTTACTATGTCTTTGACAAGGGATTGCATATGCCCAATGGTTCTAACGCGTGGAAGGTATAACTGCAATATTGTAACATTTTGTTGTGCTGTTGACATGGCCGAATGCAATAATATGTCATGAGTTAGTCTGCTTACTTTCTCTAAACTGTTCATTGTTCTATTTGAAGTTCTATGTTTTTCTCAAAAAATTTATTATTTACCACACTTCATTGATTTGCTATCCCACAAAAGGATAAGTTCCACCACTGCATAATTAGTATTATGTAAATAGATATGCGCAAGAATATCAATATCACAGTTAAGTATCACAAATCTATATCAATATTACCTTGGTACTCACACAACAAATGTAAATATATAGATAATGTTGGATGTGTAAAAAGATGGAAATTCAAAGGGTTTATTTTTTGATGATAATGCAATCAAGGAGAGATGAAAAAGATTTTATAAACTATTCAATGAGCACTCTTCAAAATAAATGGTTTTAGTTACTAAAAATTGTATCAAATTTAGGAATTATAAAAGGTACATTAAAGAAAATGAAGGTAGGTAGAAGTGTTTGTTTGCATGATATGCCTATTTAAGTTTGTTAGAATTTAGGAGATCAAGATATAATTTGATTGCCTAAGTTATTTAATAAAATTTTGAAAGTAAGAAGATGCATAAGGTAGAGGGAAAATGTTTTAGTATTTATTTATAAAAATAAGCTGATGAACAATGATCTAATTGTAGAGGGAACAATGCTATACCATGTTTAAGAAAAGGTTTCAGATCCTTCCTTAATTGTTATTTTCAGAGGTGTCCTTATGCTATTGAGATTCTTTCTAACAAGCCTAAATCACTGGAGGAGAATGTCCCAGTTTCCTCATTGCTATATCGTCTTCCCTCTCCCCCAACCTAAACCTAACAAATCTTCGTTCTAGAGTTTTAGGAGTTTTTATAGTTATGTCCTTGGCTGTCCCTGGAACATAAGCCTCATGCTCAAATAAAACTTTAAAAGATAGGAAAAGTCCTACACATAACATTATTACTATTTTTGGGTGTTTGAGACATCAAACTTTTCAGTTTTCTTTCATAGTACGTGTCCAAACATTTGAGTTCCTTACTTTTGTTAGTGGTGCCGGTGAAAAATTCACATCATTAGTTCGTAATCTATGTTGCAGTGACCAGCTACCAGTAAGTACAAAATTTGACATGCGCAGTGATCTAGGAGTTGTGAGGAATTATGGAAAATTATTGCTGGAGATGGTTGGTGCGGTTCCAGATGGCATTGTCTGTTTCTTTGTTAGTTACTCCTATATGGATGGAATCGTTAACAGTTGGAATGAAATGGGAATTTTACAGGTGGATTTTGATCCGTATGTAAAGAACAACCTACTTAAATGATATTTCTAACAAGTGTTTCTGCAGGATGTGATGCAACATAAGCTAGTATTTATTGAAACTCAAGATGTAGTAGAGACTACACTGGCCCTCGATAACTATCGTAGAGCATGTGATTGTGGACGAGGGGCTGTATTTTTCTCAGTTGCAAGGTACTTTTCCCTTTTTAATTAACATTTTTCTGTTTACTTCTCCTTGGCAATGAATGAATAGTAATAAACACCTATTCCATCAAGAATGACTGTCTCTGCTACTCTGCATTCATGTCTTTAGTTATTTATAGCTTGCAGGATGTTAAAAGTTAAATCAAGTGGCTTAACATGAACATTGTCTTTTGATAAATTTGCATTCACTTAGACTCTGTTTTTTTTCAGATTATGTACATTTTCTTGTTGGTCAAAGAAAGCATTAATCAAGATTTAGTTAATTTGAATATGACCTTGTATAGAGTGTAGAATTCAATGGATGGATAAGATTCATGTAGTTGACCTCAAATAGTTGGTACAACACTAACTTGATTTCAATGATGTTGTTATTGTAACCTTGACTTATTATTTATTTTGTCCTTGCCATGAATTCATTGCATTTTTAGATAGTTTAATATTGTTTTGATCATCTTATTGCATAATTAACTCAAGGAACTAAGGTAAACTGAGATTTTTTTTTTTATGTATGCTTCTACACGTTGATGGTATTAAGACAGTAAACATTGTAGAAAGCTTCTAGAGCTACTGCTACATTCAACCTTTCACTGTGTGGTAGAATAGCATTTAACATCTTGTTTTTCTTTTTACTAATGGAAACTGCAGATGTGTCTTTGACTTTTTTTAGCTGTTTGATTAAGACAACGTGCTACTATTTATGATATGAAGATTTTGGTATATGACACAAATTGAGTTATTATCCAATATTCCGATTGCATAATATTTTACAGTTTTTATGAATTATTCTGAAATCTTTGAAGAACTACTCTGTAGGGAAATGGAAATATGCTTATCCTTCATTAGTGTCAAATTGTTTTAGGTATGGTACAAGGCTCATCATTAAGATGCATTTCTATTCATTATCTAAGTTGATATTTTTAGTTCTACTAGATAAGTTGGTATTTTTGTTAGTGTGTTTCCCTATCACCTACAGATGAATGATTTAGCTTGCCAACTATCCTGCTTAACAATGCATTTGATGGTCTTTCTTTCTTTATGCTCTTCACATTGTTGTTGCCTTTGATTTGTCCGATGGTTTCAGTTTATAGTGGAATGTGGATTCGGGTCAATGAAGTTGCGGTATGAGAAATCATGTAGATGTGTGGGAGGCAACCATGGCTGTTAAGATTGTCATTTGGATCTTAAGATTAATATTCCAATGCCTAAATTGATCTAAATAATTTGGTTCACAACTAGGAGCAAAATTAGTCTGGAAACTTGCAAACTCACTATCAGTTTCTAAGTAGTATCTCAATCTCTCAATCTTGGAGGCAACACTAAAGAATTGGTGTATACATTATTTCTATAGGTGTTGCTGGTGACTTGTGTTCCATTTATGCCATTTAAGAGATTTTTAGTCACCAACAATGTGTTCCTAGGTATCTTCAAACACCAAAATCCCTGTTCGTATTTTTTTGGTGTTGGTAGCTAAAAGTGCTCTGCTGAATAGAGTTTCTCATCAAAATGTAAAAGATACCTTGGACTTGTGAGAAACAGCTTTCCTTCAGAAAGGTTATAGTCACTTCTCTCAGTTTCTCTCGGAGGTATCATTATCTGCTAGCAGTTATTGAAGTTGAATTTAAAGTTTAAACTATATGGTTACTTGGCTTGATTCAAATGTTCGATTAGTTCAATTGCTCTAGGTCAATGATACTATCATTCTGGCATTAGTATATTTTTTTTAAATAATTAGAGTAAAGCAATCCCATCCCTTTACTTCCAATGGTCAAGTGAGGTCCGATTGGCTTGCTCAAGTATCAAAGGAGGTCTCTATTTAAGTTTGGATTGGATTGAGTTTTCTCTAGGGATTCTACATCTATCTAGGCCAGTCCCTCACACCTTTGATGCTAGGATTGAGAGGGAATGAGATAGTATTAGTAACAGCCTCTATTCCTTCATCCTCTTTACTCAAAAATCAAAACCAATACCAAAAAATGATGTGTTTCCAAATCCAAACTGATTATACAAAATTAATCTTTTTTATTGATAATGCTTTCTGTCGAAGATAGTTCTTGCTAAATGTTTCGTATGCAACATAGTATTGAGAATTGACTGCTTTCAATTTTAGATCAATGAGATGCTGATTTGATTTTTCCCATGAAGTTGGTCTATTTGATTGACTAATATCTTTGAAAATCAATTGAAAGGTCGACATAGGGCAACTAAAGTTAAGCTTCAATTGGCAACAATATTATACAGAGCATTGGTTGAAGAAATGGATTTAGTTTGTTTCTGCAAAAAAGGAAAGAGGAAATGAGAAAGAAATGGGAGAGGAAAAGGGGGAAAATGTGTTGCAATCAAGGAGTTCTCTCCGTTGACATGGAGTCTTATGTAGTGGCACAATAGTGTGTAGCTGCTGATCTTTCTGCTTCAGTGGAACTTCAGAAGGAAGTACTATGACGTAACAAATTTGCTGCTGTGAAGAAAGCAGAAAAAGAAAACTCTACTCCAATTTTTACTGATGAGATGTGTGGTAAATAAAGACAATGGAGAGGTGTATATGAGAGGATACACAGTCCATTTGTAGACACTTTATAAACATAACTGATTAAATTATCAATGGCATATTCTATTAAGAAGCAATAACTTACGATTAATAGGGCAAAGAGTATAAAGAAAATAATAAGATTGTCTATTGAAATCGAAATAATGTTAAAAAACTAACAAAGCTATGTTACATTTAAAACACCAAAGAACAGCAAACTAGATATTGCAAATTTTGAATGCTATACATAAGTTCCTACTAAATAGTAAAATATAAATATATTAAGATAAGTATATTAATTATACATAACATATTATGTAGTTTGGTGATCCACTAACTTAGCAGTATGAAGACTGAACAGGTAAATAAAGATTATTATGGTTATAGAAGTCCAGACATGCTAGGTTAGCTCCTGTGTGGAAAAATCAAGTCATTTAATGAGAACTTTCAATTTCTTGGATGAGTGTTTTCTAGTAACTACCTAATTACATATTATTGTATTTTTGTCTTATTTCAGATGCACATTTCAGTGTATGCATTCTTCTTGGTATCTGTGCTAAGAACTCAATATTAAGAGTTAATTCATATGCTATTGCAGGGGTAAAGTTGCTGAAGGCATAGATTTTGATCGACACTATGGAAGACTTGTTATCATGTTTGGGGTTCCTTTCCAGTATACACTTAGCAGGTAATCTTAAGGTTAATTGTCATGTCATCACTAGATATGGACCCTACCCATCTTGCCTCTCTAGTTTTATTGTTTGGAATGAGGAAATTTTGAAACACCTTTGCTCAATCATCACTTTGGATGTTTTATGAATTAGGGAGTGATAGTTTTCATTGGCAATATTTCTAATTTGACACTTTGTGTGCTTTACCAAGGCCATTCCTATTCTTATTATCCTTGCATGGTTTGTTTGTTATCTTAAAGCTCTCTCTACTTGAGAAGATGGGAGCTCAAATAGAAGCAAGGGAGGAGGGAAAGTAATCATTTCCCTTGTCTACTTAGGTGGTAGAACAAAAAGGGAAAAGAAGGGAACAACTTACCTTGGCTCTTTTTTCCTCACCTTTGATTCCTTCCAAAATGGTTGGAAGAGGGGAAACAGAGTGGAAAACGGTTGGAAACAGTGGTTTAACGTTGCATGTCTTGGAAATAACAGTCAAAGTGTTAAACTTGTCATTTTATCTCATTTTATATTTTTTCATCTCCTTTCAAGTAGATAAAACAAAAGGAATCGTTCTTCTCCACTCTCTTTCTTCCCCAACACTTTTCCTTACACTTTTCCTTTCTTTCCTGTCTTCCTCCCTTCAAGTAGTCATAGTAAATCTAGTGCTATGAATTTTTGTGTAAACTGAAGACTACAATCACTGCAGTCGTCTCTGAACCACACATACTAAACCAAGGGCTACAGAGATAATCATCTTTTTCTTTTTAAATATTTAGCCTATCTTATGCATCAAGTCTTTTAGTTGACATAATGAGAAGCATTATCATTGTTGTAGTCATTTTTTTCTTTTAATAAATTGATGTATATGGTTTTTGTGACCTTATGTTGTTCAATACTTATTCTTGTCACATATTGCAACACTTGTGGTTCTTGTTTTTATTTTATTTTTTCAATTACCATTTTTTTTAATGTTGTTGAGGAATTCAGATACCTTCCTTTTGTTTTTGCCAGAATTTTGCTTGCTAGGTTAGAGTATTTGCGTGAGACATTCCAGATAAAAGAGGGTGATTTTCTTACTTTTGATGCTTTGGTATGTCCAATTTGGCCCTTTTATTCAGGTCTTATACAATTAGCTATTGCACAAGTCATGATTGTGTGGTATGCTTAGTTTGAAAAAGAGGAATGTTGTTTTCATTTATTTTGAAACAGAGGCAAGCTGCACAATGTGTCGGCCGTGTAATTCGTTCTAAATCAGATTATGGGATGATGATATTTGCTGATAAAAGGTAATTTATTTTGTTGAAAATTTAATTAAATCATTTATTTTCATTTCTTGATTTCTCAGATGGTTTTATCAACAAAAGAAAGTAGAATAATGCAATCTAGGTGAGAAAAGTGAACATTGGGATGAAAGATGAAGCATTTGGGGCTAACCAAATAAGAAGAGTTGAAGTCACACCGATGCTAACTCCATATTTTACCTGCATAACATGGGAAATCAAATAAATGTGTAACGTGTATCACAATCATATAGGCTTCTGAATTCCATAAATAATTGGATTAACCAAACACTTGTATGTTATAACATCCTTCATCAAACTGAGGCTTTATTTGCTCGAGCTTGACTACCCTAAGGTTGTTTTTTTTGTTAATCCATGTATCTTGGCTAAGGATCCAACTAGTCCTGGAGGTGGGCAGCTTTCCCCCTGGTTTGCCCATTGGGTAAATTCGGAAGCGCAGTGGCTCCTGACACGGCAGCTCGGCTGTTCCAGTAGTTCGAGCATTGCGGGCATAAGTCCCAACATGAGAATCGAACCCTGGATGTGTGGGTAAATTACCGTGCCTCTTACCGTTGCACTGTGCCCGGAGGAGGGGGTCACCTAAGGCTGAGTTTGTTAAAAGAGGGGGAGGGGAGAGAGGGAAGATTAACATAAAAATTACACGAGTACCAATCATGAGCGAGACAAGTTGAGGAAATAATAACACAAATTTGAAGTGAAGAATAAGGTTTTGCAAATCTCCATTACCATCTATTTCACCTTTTGAACATTTAGAAGAATTATTGTATATCTTGATGACTGTAAGGCCTGAAATAGGCTGCATCTGATCTCATCATGATGCAGAATATTTAGCGTCTCATTTGGTTGCAGCATCTAGTCACTTGTGTGTTCGGAGGCTTTTCTCCTCTTCATCCATCCACTTGCTCATCTTCTAATAGTTTGCTGTCTACTGGATAAATGCTCTATTGAAAATCTGTTGTCAGATCATCCTCCCAATTTGTAAATATGTTAGCAAGGTGTATATTAGTCATCGTAGACAACAATGACTAGTCATATTTGGAAGTCAGAAAGCCATTTTTGAAAATAGTTCATGTTCTACAGTACTAAAGGTCTGAATGAAAGAATGTTTGGGAAGTTTTAAAATCTTTCTCAGGGTATGCCATGAGCGGATCCAATAGCAGAACTTGTTTGATAACCTCATGGGCCATAACCTCAAAATGCTCAAGTTGGTAATTCAAAGCCCTTTATATATTTGTTGATAACCCACAATTCTCCATGTGATTATGCTGTATTTCTCTTGTTACATTATCTTTAAGCCCTTTACTTTTCAACTGCAATGACTTGGTATAAGGTAGTTTCAAGCCTGTTTTCAAGAATTGAAATTATACTAAAGTAGTTCATATCTCTCTCGCGTATGATAATGTTGCTCTCTAATTTGTCATCCCTCAAATCCACAGTTTTGCATTTCTATCTGGCCATTGACATCTTCGATGCTTCTGCAGATATAGCCGTCATGATAAACGCTCTAAATTGCCAGGTTGGATACTGTCACATTTACGCGATGCGCATCTTAATCTTAGCACTGACATGGCTTTGCACATAGCACGAGAGGTAAGTTTACAATTCCATTCTTCAAGATTTAGTTTTGAAGAATTGAGCCATCTTTGATACCGAATTATTCATAACAGTAATTCTAATTTGATCTGGAAGTAAAATTTCTTCCTATTTACACTACTTGGCTTCTTTTAGCTCCGAAGATCCAACTTTGTTGTTGCAACTTTGTCAGTTAACTGTGCATAATTCATGAATAAATGGTTCTTCTCGAGGTGTTGTTTTTTTTTATGCTTTTATCTAACATATTGCATCTTAAAATTACATGGATATTACAATCTTTCTGTGTCAGATACATTTTGCAAAAGATGTTTATACTGTCTATTTCGTTTTTGCATGGTTAAAGTTCCTTCGAAGAATGGCCCAACCTTACGATAAGGCAGGCAGTGGGGCCAAGAAAACTCTCCTAACACAAGAAGACGTGGAAAGAATACCACATGATGCCATGGATTTGTTTTAGCTTTTCCAGCTTATATTTTTGCT
>JBBMKF010000028.1:5836878-5852419 GCA_037834155.1 Curcuma caesia | reverse complement strand
CACGCGGGCTCGACGTGACGGTGGCCACGCCGGACTTCATCCACCTCCGCCTCGTGGCCGCTGCCGGCGCCGGCGGCGGATGCCGGTTCGTGTCGATCCCCAGCGGCCTCGACGCGGAAGGCGATGCCACGCCGGAGTTCGCGGCCATCGAGCTGGCGATGGAGAACCACATGCCGGCGCACCTGGAGCGGCTGCTGCCGCCTCCGGCGCCGGAGGCGGCGGAAGAAGAAGAAGAAGAAGAAGAAGCTGCGGTGGTGTGCGTGGTGGTCGACCTGTTGGCCTCGTGGGCGATACCGGTCGCGAAACGCTGCGGAGTCCAAGTGGCTGGATTCTGGCCGGCGATGCTCGCCACTTTCCGTATCATCTCCGCCATCCCTGAGCTGATTCACAGAGGCCTTATCTCTGAATACGGTATCTATCCATTTGTGACTCTTTTGTTTCACCCCCTACAATTTAAAAAATATTATATTTTGACCGTCATAACCTATTAAATGGCTGTAATATCGAGTGAAAAACATGTTAATTTGATCACTAATTTTATAAAAATTATATAGGAAGTCCTCTGAACCATCAGGCCGAGTACAGCCAGCAAGAGCAAGTGGTGGCAGAGGAGTCACTGACCCTGTCGGGGCAAGCCAAGCTGAGCACCAAGGAGCTGCCATGGCTGGTGGGCAACCCTGCCACCCAGCGGTCGCGGTTCATCTTCTGGCTACGAGTCCTGGAACGGGCCAAATCTGTGCAGTATCTGCTGGTGAACTCCTTCCCCGACGAGGCAGGTCATCAACGTGAGCAGAGCTCCCACCAGCACCACCCGCGGCCTCTGCCGATCGGCCCCTTGATGCTCGCCCACCGCACCACCAACATCAGCATGTGGGAAGCAGACCGCAGCTGCCTGCGCTGGCTGCAGCAGCACCCTCCCGGCTCCGTCGTCTACGTGTCGTTCGGCAGCTGGGTGGCGCCGCTCTCGCCGGAAAGTATCGCCGAGATTGCGTCGGGGCTCGAGGCCGCCGGCCGGCCGTTCCTGTGGGTGCTGAAGGAGGGCAACTCCTGGCGGGCCGGGCTTCCGCGCGGGTTCCCGGGGAACCTACCGGGGAAGATCGTGAGCTGGGCGCCGCAGGAGGAGGTGCTGCGGAGCCCGGCCGTGGGGTGCTACCTCACGCACTGCGGGTGGAACTCGACCTTGGAGGCGATACAGTACGAGAAGAGGCTGCTGTGCCACCCGGTCGCCGGGGACCAGTTTGTGAACGCCGCGTTCATCGTCAAGGTGTGGGGCATCGGCGCCATGCTCGACGGCGCCGGGAGGTCCGCCGTCGAGGACGGCATCAGGAGGGCGATGGAGAGCGACGAGGGCGAGGAGATGCAGGCGAGCGTGGAGCGGCTGAGGAGGAGAGCCATGGGGGATGGTGAAGGGAGTTCGGAAGCCGTGGGAAATCTGCAGTGTTTCTTAGATCAGATGAAGCAGAACATGCAATAGGAGATCGATCGACGCTCGTTTTGTTCGTGGGTTTGACTATGACTTTGACTTTGACTTTTGACTTTGAGATTTTTCACCGATGGAGAATGATTTGAATCCGAACCAGACTTCAATTCATGAGGTTCGACCGGTTTGTTTCCGGCCCGGAACGGCCCATTAATACTTGTAAATAAAACCGTCCCAAGCACTGAACTGAACGCCGGCGCACTCTCTAATAGCTGATAATTACTCGCGTTAATTACGGAAATGCCACAGCACCACCACTCCAGCGCCTACGACTTTGTCGATGACGACGACGACCTCCTAAAGAAGAAGAGGAAGCCGCCGTCCAAATCCCCCGTCTTCCTCCCCAGTAGCTCTACGGTCCCCTCACGTCGCATCGTCGCCTTCGTCCTCATCGTCGCCGCCGCCTGCGTTGCAGTCGGTGTCTCCGGGATCGCATTCGCGGCCGCTGCACTCCGTCGGCCTCCGCGGATCGTCACTGTATTCCGATGTGGGCGTGCCGAGGACACCCTACGTACTTTCAGATCCAAGTCCCTCGCCGCCGCCGGCCGGGAGGAGGAGGTCGTGGCGCAGAGGCCGAAGGCGCTCGCAGTGGTCGGCGTCTATACTGGGTTTTCGGCGGCAGATCGTCGCGATGCGCTACGTGGTACCTGGTTCCCCTCTGATTCCGACGCCTTGTGGCGGTAAGATCTCTTCTCTTGTAAATCTCTGCTTACCCGCTTGAGTCTTTGATATATGGTGTCTGATCTTGAACGTAGATCTGATAGATCACTAATTTTTAACATCAATGTGGAACTCGATTCTTGTCTGTTAACAATCGACTTAGTTTGCGATCTTCGATCTTGAGCTGATGAACTATCAGGTCTAAATGTGGATCAAGGTGGGGGTTGAGGGATATTTGAAGTTTTTTGTTATTTTGAATCCTGAGCTGCGAAATTCTTAGAATGTTGCTTTTTATCGGTGTCTAGTTGTATGAGTTCTTGAATTTGAAGATGACGGGATAACAGTGTTAAATGTGGATCAATGAAAGAGGATCTTCTTTCAGGCCTATAAGGATGTTCGCAATTTTAGTTTTAGGGCAGATGAAACACCAGAGTTATAAGTCAAAGAGGGCGAGAGAACTAAAGAGTGTTTCATGAGCTCACTGTTTAGCTGCTGCCTACTGGTACATCGTGGCTAAACACTTTACTATCAAATTAAAAGAAACTGACACTTAAAATCGGAAAATTAGTAAAATCACTTACAAATGCATGTTTATTATTTTTCTTCAATTCTTTGTTTGCATCACAGCAATTTTACAAAATTTGTCATTATCTTATATGGTTATCTTTTGCAATGAACTTTTTCTGTTTCAACATAGTTCTTTAGATGGATATTGAGATTATCTAACCGTATTGTACCTATACTCATTGACTACATTAATACTAGTGTTCCGGCCAAATACCATGAATGATCAAGCCACCGGTCAACGAACGGGCTGATGTGCACACTCCTCGGAGATAGTCGTCGGAAAGGATGAAATGACCTGAAAAGTACTCCGAAAAAGAGTTAAAATGACACCGGGGGTGGATCTTGACAAGCCATTTTGACGCTCAAATTAGGATTTTGCAAGAGGAAGAAGTTTAAGGACCTGGAGAAATTAGGATTGTGTGTGCATACCTGTGCCCATGGATATGGGCAACTTTTTATAGAGTTGTCAATATATCCAATCTCTAAAACATACATCCGCTTAAGATATGTTCATGTTTTCCAAGATATTTTTTTTGTTCTCCGAGAGAAACAGTTTCAGGGGTTCTTGATCTTATGGATGAATCAACTTTATAAACCTACCTAGAAGTGGATGACGAAAGATCCGAGACCGGGATGAGGTTGGCGCATAAGATCGAGGTTGAGACCCGAGATCAGGATGAGGTCGGTGTATGAGATCCAGCAGATGTCGAGGTAGGGACCCGAGACCGAGATGAGGTCGATGTATGAGATCTAGTAAACGCTGAGGTTAAGACTCGAGACCGAAATGAAATAGGCGCATGAGATCGGGGTTGGGACCTGAGACCAGCATGAGGTCGACGCATGAGATCTAGTAAAGCCCGTGGTTGGGACCTGAGACCTGAGGTGAGGTCAGCGCATGAGATCTCGTAGAGGTCGAGGTTGAGATCTGAAGTTGAGGTGAGGTTGGCGCATGAGATTTAGTAGACGACGAGGTTGGGACCTGAGATTGAGGTGAGGTTGGTGCATGAGATTCAGTAGATGTCGAGATCGGTACTCGAGGCTAAGGTGAGGTTGGCGCATGAGATCTAGTAGACGTCGAGATCGGGATCTGAGACTGAAGTTGCCAACTAGCTACTCTTCAAATTTTGTCTAATCCTCTTTGATCTTGCCTAATAGCTCCACATTGTTCCAAATCTAGGCTACATGGCGGCTTTGGGTTTCTACCCTATCAACTAGTATACTGCAGTAAGTAGCAATTGAAGTGTATGGAATAAACCAGCTTGATGGTATGTGATCCGTTGCTGCCCACTAATTCTGGAACTGCTTTAATTACTATCATGTCACGAGAAGCAGTTGAAACTTAAAAGACAGTAATGCCTTGCAGAGTTCTACCTAACATCAGTACCTTGTTTTCCTATAGGAGATCATGGGTCATTTTGGGTTTGATAGAGAAATCTTCTAGAATAAAGTTAACTAATTAGATATATCAAACTAATGCACATCTAAGATTCCCTTTCCGTCATATATTAGAGCTGTCATCATATGAGAAAAACTCTTGTTGCAGCTTGGATCGTGATACTGGATTGGCTCTTAGATTTGTGATTGGGTGGACAAAAGATTCGAAGAATATGACAACTCTGCGAAAGGAAATAGACATACACCATGACTTCCTTCTTATAGATGCTGATGAAGATAACTTGAATTTGCCCCATAAGACGTGAGAAGCCATGCGTTTCGGTATATTATTTTGTTCTTGGTTTCAGCAGATCCATGATATTTAACATGATTCCTATTTTCTAGGTTAGAATTTTTCAAAGCAGCTTTCGACCTTTTTGATGCAGAATTTTATGTGAAAGCTGATGATGATATATATTTGCGGCCAGGTACGTCATTTTGTTTCAAGTATTATTGAAGTTATTCCTATTATCTGACAATTTCCTTTAGTTTTAATCAGACCGACTTGCTACACTTCTTGCAAAGGATCGAGCACATCGTCTTAGTTATATTGGTTGCATGAAAAAAGGCCCAGTAATCACAGACCCAGATATGAAATGGTAGATGCTACTGCAGAATAATTTCTTTGAGCTTCATGTTTTGGTATTTATGATAGAGTGAATGCCTCTTCTCCAGAATAATAGTTGTCAAACCGCAGGTATGAAAGCTCAGGCAAGTTGATCGGCGAGGAATACTTTCTCCATGCTCATGGCCCAATATATGCTCTCTCTGCTGATACTGTAGCTTTTTTGGTAAATGCCAGGAATGATAGGTTAGTTGTTCGTTGTATCCCTTCAGAAGTGTTGATGGTTAATGATGAATTAATATACTTCAATGAATTTCTTTCCATGTTCTTTCTTTATGCAGAAAATATCACTAAATTATATTTTTGTTCTGAAGTCATACTAAAGCTGCTTTTTGATTTTGCATTTTCAGCTCAATTTTAGAACATCCATAAACAAATATGGCCATTTCATGCTGTAATTCCGTAATAAAATGCACACTGTTACTAGAAAAGTCAAAAAAAAAAAAAAAGTAACCTGCTGTTGCTGCGGGATATGACTTCTTTGGATTTGCAATTTGCTTCATCTAAATCACGTCATTTTTGTGTAAAATCTTCATGATGATGCTGACACAATTTCTTCTCACTTTATTTTTTCCTTTTTGAAAGTTGAGCAGCATGATTTATTTTGCTGTTCCTGATTGTGTACTTGACTAAACTCTAAATCTCTCAGTTTGAGGTTTTTCAATAATGAGGATGTCACCATTGGTTCATGGATGCTCGCCATGAATGTCGATCATGAAGATAATAAAGCTCTGTGTGAGCCCATATGCAGTCCCACATCTATTGCTGTCTGGAGCAACCCAAGATGCTTAGGTATGTTAGTCTATCAGATTTCACTCGTTTGGTTTTGTCAGCAGACTTGATTCATTCTCAGTTCCAATGCTTTGTCTAGTTACAAATTAACCATCGACACCATATACCTTCAGACTTTGTAAATCTTAACATGCTAACTATACATGCTGGCCAATTCTATGGCTTGGCATTTCGCCTCTTTGGAAAAAGGAAATAAAAGATGATATACAATAATAACATTTGGGGAAATAATGGCAGATCCCTGCAACCTTCAGGACAAATTGATGGAGCTTCACAATATCAGCAGTTGCTCAAACAGCTCCACGTTGCCTCCAGAAGATGAGGACGATGATGAGCGCTAGGGTGTTGCTTAAGCATTTTTTTTTGACAATATACTCGTGATCACGTGTTACATTATTGACAACACAAATGCCAGAGGCACATTTCGTCAATTATAGTATCGACCTTTTTGTATACTTCGATACATGATGTAATTAACTGCTGCCACAGTGGCCATCCCTGGGAGTACATGTAAACTCTGCCGTGCATTTTTATAATGTATTTGTTTTGGGTATGTGGTGAGCACGCTAAATCATGGTGTAAAGCTACAGGATCATCAAGTTCAAGAACAGAATAAGGACGTCATCCAACGTAAATATATTCCGATTTAAATTGGATTTTATACGGATAAATTTGAAATTTTAATTCATTTTACAATGGATTTAAATGAGAATAATGAATTTGATCTATCTAAATCATAATTCAAATTTAAAAATTTCAACTTTATAAATTTAAAATTAAAATTTTTTAATATTTTTTATTTTTTAACAAATTCAATTCAAATTCAACCCAATCAATTTAAATTATAATGTAAATTTATTATTTTATTATTTTTTATATATTTTTTTATTTTTTTTACATATTTGAATTGATTCGTTTAATTCACAATCCGTTTTGGAATGAAAAATTTTCAATCTGTTGGATTAATCTGCCCCTGCTATAGGTAAAGTCATTTGACAATTCTGAACATAAACCAAAGTGATTCAGAAATAAATAGCTTCTAACAGCACCAACTTGAATATAGTGAAAGAAGAAGATCGTTAGAACATTACTGGATGATTGCAAAAGTTCTGCCTCATACAAAATTACAAACTAGGTCAACGCCGTTGTACAAATGATGAATTTTTTTGCATGAGAAGAATTAGAATAAGACTTGACTATTCAAGATCAATACAACTACCAATGCAACAGAATTTGAAGTACACAGGATGCACATGAATGCCATGAGTACACAAAACTAGTTTCCGTAGAGCTCAATGCCTCGTTGCCAAGTTGTGATCTTGGGAACCAAAAATAGAACCAGCGGCAGAAAGATTACTAATGGAATCTGCAACAGAGCTATAAAGCAAGAAGCTAAATCAGTTAGGAAACACGGACACTATTTTAGAATCTAAGATTGACAATTAAATTTTTTTTTTTTTGGACACTGGATATTAATTACCTAAGTGGTCTTAGAAGGTGATTTTTTTGAAGGCAATGTACCAAAGATAATATCCCATAATGAAGAAGTTATTCCGAAGCCCTTGTTTTGGATCCTGAAGTGATGATTCAGATGATACCGCTGCAATAGAAAAAGGAACCATTTACCGATCGATTGAATTGCCAAACAAAGTCAAGCATTCCTTGGATGTACTTGTGATTATACAAACCTTCAAGTTTATCCCATGCTTTCTGGTAGGTTGTCCATGGTGCAGATAGTAGTGAGTGCAGTCATAAATAACATAACCCAACAACCCACCTCCGAACAAGGCAGGAGCTAATGTCGGAGAGCTGATTAATTTAACAAGATTCCAGAACTAGAAAAAAAAATATTGAAAATAACCGTTAGTAATTTCAAATTCGAAGAAAACATACTTTTGCATTCAACAATAACTGAGTAAACTTACTGGTAGACATAAAATAGCTGTAGCAGCAGGGGGGAAAACTAGTCGCAGTCCATCCATGGGATGTTTGTGATGGCAACCATGAAGAAGATAATGTAGAGTGTTTCCCCTGTAGCACAGTTATGGTGGTTTCATTAATCTCAATCGAGTTATATTTCAATCTAACTGCTCTGGAAGGGGTCATTCTTATTGTTACACCTACCAATAGCTTTTAGTTTCAATGTGGAAAACGAAGCGATGCAAAGTGTACTCGGTCAAGGTCCATAGAAGTATTCCAGTGACTACCATCAAAGATAACAGAGGGAGTGTAATGCCCCTTTGCACAGACATTGCTAAACACCAACAAACAACCGGCAGCCATATCACAGGAACTGCCCACCAGACTGTCCGTGTTAAGAACTGGAAAATGAAAAGCAGGTGATTAGAATAGACCAAAAAAAATTTCGTGTGCTGGTAAATACGAATTGTGTATTACCTCCAAGATTTCATTTTGAAAGAAGCGCGGGCCTTCCTTGCTGACTATAGGCTGATGAACCCATTCTCGATAAGCTTCTTCTAGATGACCAACCTAAAATGTTTGCAACAGCTTAATTAGTACCCAGTTTGACTATTAATGCAAAACATGAAGTGCCAAATAATAAATAAAGGCATAGAATATATTTCTATGATGAGTTAAAGAAGAACACATTTAATGTTGATGCTATTCCCATTTGTGAAGAGAAAGATGAAAATTTTCCAACACACATTTGAGGTAGATGAGATAAGGCATAATTCATCATTTGCTAGTAGCTGATGTTAAAGATCCTAGCTACCACAAAAGAAAACAAGAAAAAAAACTTTAGAGAATTGCACCTGGAAAACGAGAGGCTTTTTCAAATCAACAGTGAACTCCTGTGCAACCATTTTGGTGCTTTATATTACTTAAAAACACTGCAAATATATAACTGATAAGTCATACCATAAGAAGAATCAAGGCGTTCAATGATGGATTATACGGAAAAGATGTGCAAATATCTAGCAAAGGAACAAGTAGAAGTGAAAGCCTGCTGCAAATCTAGCAATCATTTCTTTCATCACATATGCTAATGGAACCTAATATACTAAGATAATGAAAAAACGTTACTACTAATCATACTAAAATTAAAACCTGAATATATTATCCAATCAAACTTTCTAGATCTTCAAAGGACTAATGCTGAAAGAGAACCACAAATCTAACTCGGTGTATATGATGCATCTAACAATCCTGTAAGCAAATTTCTACCGACCAAACTAAACATATGGACACCCATTATCGATGTTGTTTTAGTCCCAGCATGTCTAACATCATACCTCTTCAAGCAATGCTTACATGTTAGTCACGCTCAATAGCAATTTCAAAAGGTAGCACGACCGGGATCAATCAACTAAGTTTCTCATTTAAACAGCAAAAGTTTGAGACAATCATAAAACTGAGAAGAATGGCACCAAAGGGAGAGAAGCGGAATCGTACTGCAAAGGACCATAAATGAAAAAAAAAAATCTCCAGAAATCCTAACCACATTATCAAAGCAAAGAGACAGATCTACTTCTCCTTAATTAAGAACAAACAAAATCTCCACAGAGCAAAAAACGTCGTCGGACGGCTGCCATTGAGACCAGATAAAAAACCACAAGTGATCAAAACAAGATCAGATCGCCAAAAAAAACGACACGAAAGAGAAACGAAAAGGGCAAATCCAATGTTAGATCGAATGATGAAATTCACAGCAAGGAATCCACGTACCAAAACAATAAGACGGGTGTGGGAACCCTAGAAATCACCTTCCGAGCTCTCCTCTTCCTCTCGGCGTCGCCAAGCGAAGGAGAAGAGGCGAGGAGAACGGACGGGGACGACGAAGGGGCTGGAAGCTGTCTTATATGCGTTGCAGTTGCTATTTTTGGCTAGTTCGGTTCCGAAATTGAATCGCCGCCGTCAGTTCCAACGAATTCTACGGATGCGACGTGAACCGCTCCATCGTCCTCGACCGGATGCCCTCCGTCATAGTCACGGTAACGGTTCCGATACGGTCGATAATAAACCGGCGTCATATCACGGCATGCCGCACATGCGACGAGTGTGACAGGCTGGCAGCTGCTGGACCAAATTCGTGAACCGGAGGATCAAGCTAACGTTAGCGTGGTGCCTTTCCTGGCCGGGCCCAGGGAATCTTACGATATAATTTGAAAAAATAAAGCTTCCTGTCAGAACAAATTCTTATCACAAATTTGTGATAGAAATCTGTACTGTTCAATTTTAAAGTTAAAATTAAATCTAGACCGTAGATTGAATGAGTGATTGTGATGACTTAAATTTAATCTTCTATTTTAAAATCTAACGGTCCAAATTTCTATCACAAATTTATGACAGGAATGTGTTGTGATAAGAATCTCAATTGTTTTCCTGTTAGTTACAAAAAAAAAGTATAATAACATGTGCAAGTCTTTAGTAGCATTAACATGTTTTTTATTATTAAATCATTAGTGATGAAATAGAAATTAAATAATAGAATGATAATATGCTTATACAAATATAATAAATGGAATAATTAAATTTCTATAATATTATCAATCTAACAACATTTAAGACTTTTAGTTTCTTTTATTGATGTAGCACAAGAAGAGATTGTCGTAGAAATTTGTAATGAAGTCATAAAGGATTATAGAAACTTAGTATCAAATCTAAGGGGTTTTATGCATCACATCATAGGGATTGCATCACACAATCTAAGAGAACTTTTAAAATTTTGATATCTATTTCATATCTCAACATTATAATAGTACACACATTTATTAGGATTCACAAAAGATATATAGGAAATATAAATACTAGTAGATGGATTCGTCGAAAATACAAAAGACTCATAAAGACACATAAGAAATATAAAAGACTCATAAACATGCTTTAATTTTCCAAATGGAGATTGTCACTTGTCTCCATCATGTATCTTTGTAATTCTGCTACAGCAAGGTTTACAAAATTCATGATATGCTAGAATTTTATTATTTATTTCCGTTTCAATATTCTATCAATCTTGAATGATTACAGTAATGGTTAAAGTGACAAAGCAGAATTCAAAGTTGGAAGTGTCTATGATTTGCTAAAGAGAGAACAGCATGTCCTAATGAGAGGACAACTCACACTTCAAATAATTCAGACTGTTCTCAGGAACAAACAAGAGTAATGAGTTACTGAAATGATCAGACTTTTCCTGTTTCAAGAATTTTTTTTTAAATTTCAATTATGACCCTTACGTAGTTTCAAACAAACCACTGCACTTTTGAGTACAAGAACATTAATCGAATATGCTTTCTTACTGAAATAGTTGGTACCAATACAAATAAATACATGCATTGCTCAGCACTACCATAGTTCTAAAAGCTGAGGCCAAGTTGAAGCCCTAATGCTGCATGGAGGAGAAAAAGTGTCATGATACTGCTACCAAGTAGCCCATGTACTGTCCTCATGCCTGGACTCTCCTGTGTCCAAATAAAAAATAAAAAGACATGAGTTGGAGCTCATAGTTGGGGTTTGTAAGAATATATTCCTTAGAATGTGTATCTCTACTGTCTGTTTATCAGATTGAACAATAATGAGTAGTTTAGACATCCACTCGATATTAAGAAAGTAAACTTGTTCAGGGATAAATGCTGAGGACATCAATGATCACTGTCAGCATTTTCTGAGACACTTTATCAGAATGGACCCGACTTAAATGGGTAGGCTGCTTTGGAATGATTATGCTCATTTGTTGTGTGAAATTGTGAATTGATCCAAGTTGCTAGTGTTGAGTTACATGAGTATCAGAATTATTTTCAAGCAAATTTGAAGATATTTTCAGCTAAGAATAAATAAACATGCTATCAAACATACTAGCCAAGGAAAGATATATCTTATATCTGGACTTTGAGTTGGTTACTGGCAAGAATCAAGTTGGTTCACAATGATGAAGTCGAGTCTACCTCAAATAAGGTTGGCAGTAGAGACTGAACTGTCAAGAGTGCCAGACCGAGAAATCCACTAACAGCATGAGGACTGGACACACACACACAAAGAAAACAGTCAGCGATACCAACTAAGACTAACTCTTTTATCTAATATATACTAGATCAATGTTATGAGCAACAAATGAAGAAAGAAGGCCAAATAATTCGCTAACATCATAATCTAGAATCTTTACTAAGGTGACTGAGAAGTTACAAGAGCTACCTCTCAAAAATTGGTTTATTAGAAGTCAATAAAGCTGTTATTCCACCAGTAGCACCAAGAGCAAAGAAGAAAAACATGCCTCCTAGGAGCTTTGGATGCAGGTCCTTGGCCTTGGCCTTTTCCTCCTTTGACAATTAAGTTGATAAGTGAAAAGGGTTCAGTAATAATACCTGATATATTCCAAAAGCTATTTATCAATGTAAAATTTTAAATTGGCTTTTGAGTAGTAGCTAAATGAATCAGTTAAACACAGCTACTGATTTGATCGGATCTTCCATCTTGATTGATCTATATGTTCTACCAAAGGCGATTAATAATCTACTGAATCCATCTTGCTCTTCAGCTACTACACAGTACGTTAATGTAAAACTTCAGACGATATGCACATTGGTCAACTAAAACAGTGTCTTATATAGATTAACATGAAAAAAAATCAATAATGCGCTAGCAAACATTAAACATAGGGTTCCTGTTTAAAATAAGTTTCATGAAAATATTAATACTTTACAATATCACTCAGATGATAATAGGATAACTCACTGCATCTTTTGATAATCTGATTCTAAATCCAAGATAGGTTCCATAACCGCCCATTGCAAAAAGAACAACTGCCTGCAGTATTACAAGTAAAAAGTAGAAACTGTTAAACTGATAATACAATCTGTACAAAGTAGGGCTTTAATATCTGAAAGTCTTCCAAATATCATACTCCATAACTAGATTCAGAAGTCTCAACACAGTGACTGGAATACAAAGCAAGTAGGAAATTTTGTATGATTACAAAAACAACAAGAAACAAGATACCGAAAAAGATTATTTGGATACTGTATTCACCCCCTTTGATCATCTAACTGCCTAAGCACATCTACGGCTTCACTATGATATTTTGCAGTAATAATATTAGGAGAGAAAATATATTAGTCTCTGTTATTGAAAAATAATATGGACTACTCTTTCAATTTCAATGAATTAGAAATGTGGAGTTCAAATTTTGGATATCATATAATGCATTTTTAGTTGAATGAACATGAAAAATATTCCTCTTATTTATCACCTTGAGCAATTGTAGGATTGATGATTTAAAATTCAATCAGTGAGAAGAGCGTAAAACTAGTTCCACAATCATTTAAGAATCTCTAAGCAAATTAAGAGCATCATTTTGTACCAAGAAATAAAATTAAGATGATAATTACAGTCACAAAGTTTTCCATTGGCTGTTTAATGGAGTTGACAGTTCCGTCAGATTGGAACAGGGAAATAGAAACTTCAGAGACTTTGTATCTCAATTGAACTGGCTATTTTTCCTGTGCTAATTAACCTACAATGTTTAGCATCTCTGGCTTTCTAGCTCCAGCATAACTCTTCATAAAAGTTCTTATAAAATCCATCTAAACACATCTATGGATGTCAATGTAATTAACTTATTTTTGTTCAATGCCGGTAGGGATCTTTGGCCCACTGAAATTTCCACATCTCTGTTTGTCTGGCAACTCATAGAAACCTATAGTTGTAAATACCTAATACTCCACATTTTTTGAGCAATTGTGACAAAATTTCCACCAACCACTATAATATAAAATATGTGAATATTTACAGTGCGTACATGTACACTACATTGTTATGCTAGGAGTAAGGAGAAAAAAAATACCTATAGAATCATATATGTTTCAATGTTGCATTTTCATTTCCTTGTTTAATCTGTTTCAATAACAAGATATGGAGCTATTTACAATTGTAACCTTAAATAGTTTGTTATCTAGTCATCAGCTAGGAGGGAGTGGTTACCTAATTTATGCTATTGTATTACAAGAGAAATCATTCACAATTGCACCAGTAAATAGTTCAGATGGACCTTTTTTATCTTTTTTCCCCTCATGTTAAGACTAAGAGAAAGCAAGTGAGACACCCACCTAAATAGTGAAGGTGTGATTCAAAGCCAAGACCTCGGCAGCAATTTCCAAAATCATTATTTTACCAACTGAGTTAGTTGGCACTTTCAAAAGAAGGAAATTCTACATTTACTTTCATCAAGCATAGAAAAAAAACAAAGGTAGTAATCATGTTTATTATGAGATCCAAAACAGAAGAAATGCCACATTCCATAAAGATAGTGTAAAAGACTAACCATATTTCCTGGATGACCCCAGTGGACAAGCCATTCAGGAAGGTTCCATGTCTTCACTAGTTCAACAAATGGCTCAAAGATAGATCTTACTGCCGCAGCTGTTTTTGATGTTATCATATAGAAATGCTTTGATATTATTACAGGATCAAAACAGAAAGTCAAAAACAGAGAACTGAGGAAAGAACATTACCACATGAACGTACACAAGGGTTTCACAAAATAAATATCACGTTTTTGCAGAATAATTTAGTTAGACATATACGGGAAAAAAAATATCACACTCAATCAACAAACTAATATTTTGATGGAATTTCTTATTACTAAATATCTATCAAACAGTTTGAATTTGACGTCTTTACCCATTAACACAGTTATTTTTTTTTGTAAATTGTAATCCTAAAGTAATACTCTACTTCCATAGATTCACAAAAAGATCAGAGTCTGTCCAGTTACTATGTGAAACGCATGGCATAGTTGTAGCATAAAAAGCTATGGAGGGCAAACTATGGATAGATCAGAGTCCGTCCTTTTCTTTTCTTTTCTTTTTTTTGTAATTTTGAGTCCTGCAGATCTTTCTCTTTGCCTACGCACTCATTCAAGTCGTGTAATCTGGCTAATTCATAGTTATCGATGAGCTGAGCGAACAACTTAGGTCGGTCAAATCATTTTCCTTTAAAAAAAAATAAAAGGCTAATCTTTGCTAACACAGAGATTGAAATCCTCTTATTTCTTTAACACTTTCAATTTTCAGGTCTTCGGGGAAAGAAACGTGGTGAGCAAACTGCTAAGAAAAAGGGACAAACTAGATACCTCCTGGAAGCGCAGACGCGAGGAGAAGAGGATAGGGAGCAATGGAACACAACAGAATCTCCCCACTTCTTCCCTTGGCTCTCGATTCAGCTGCCTCCTCACATTGCTCGCCCACCGCCCTCAATCTTCCTCTCCCCTTCCTCTCTATCTTGGCCGCGGAGAAAGAAGGTAAAGCAGAGCTCCCATGGATAACGACACTAGAGATGGCGTGCCTGTGGAAAGCAGGAACCGTCGCCACCATCGCCATGTCTCCTTTTGGTGGTAAGAGGAGGAAGATCGAAGATAAAAGCGAAGCGAACTGGAGCGTGGAAAAACCGAAACCACGTGAGCGTATCGGCTCCTGCGTGCAAACCTCATTAGAACGTTAATTGTTAACAACTTAAAACGCATTAAATACTAATCATACATAATTAATAACCTAAAACCTCTGATACGAATAATATAATTTATCTACGATATGAATAAGAAGATAATATTCATCCTTTCTTAACTTTAAATTGAATTTATTTGTAATTTTTAAAATTGTTCATACTTGGCTCTCCTCAATTGCAAATATTAACAATTTGCTACTTCAAAACTTGTTATTTAAAACTTCCAACACGCTTCTTGCAGTAATTACAAATTGTGTTTAATTTATTTTATTTCACTTTTTATCTTTAGATCATGTTTTATTGTATAATGCCAATTACTGAACAATTTAGATGTTAACTGACGAGAAGAATCACAGCATAAACATGTTTTGTTCTAGAACATTTTGCTAAACTAACAGAAATAACTAACTTTCAACAGGAATTTTTTTTTTTTTCAAAACACAATGATCCATCAAAGATCATTCTGATTGCAATCTCCTTCGTTTACATTTAGCAAGCATGGTTCCATTGAAAACATGCTCAGAGAT
>JBBMKF010000028.1:5818239-5833216 GCA_037834155.1 Curcuma caesia | reverse complement strand
TAGTCATTCGGCCATCTTGCCATTGACCGTCACAGTCCTTCGACTTCTCAGCCGCTCAAACAATCAACCTCTTGATCACTCGGGCACTCAACTGCTCAGCAACTTGACAGCTCGGCTCTCGGATGAATCAGCTCCTCCATAGCTCATCCTCCATGAATCCTTCAGTAAAACGGCCCCTCGACCCTCTTCTCACGCCTCATCTCGACCACTGTCCCCACCTCACACATAAATTGTAAAAAATCCCCCAAGTGTGTGAGGTCTACCAAGGGATCAAGACGATTATAAGGTTGTCAGACCTGATTCCCTAGATCCCCTTGTGCTTATACATACAGTCAAAAGGTAAGAATAATCAGCAATGTCAAACCACAGGGTGATTACGAGGTTTGCAAACTTAGTCCCCCAGGGGCCTCATGTGAGGATCCCATGTCAGCAACCCACAGAATTGGTCTCCTCGACCCCGGCAGAGGTCTTCCCTCAAGTCGACATGGAGATTCCTTTCTCGTAAGTATATAAACCCTCCCACAGGTAAAAATTTTTAATTTATTACGAGTAAAAATCAAAATAACAAAGGTGGCCTTTTTAATTTATTATTTTTTAAAAATTAGAATGTTATTTTAGCAAAAATGATAATTGATGCAGCGGATTCTGTTTAGCTTTACGTTGTAGAGATGATCAAGGGGTGAGCTGATGTATCAAATTAAAAAGTTAATAATCAATCTTGAGTAGACCAAACGCCTCCAGCTCGACCTCGATTGTCTCGATTACAACCACTTTACTACTCGATCTCTCGGTCATCCCGATCTGGACTGTCTCGACCTCTCGATTATCTCGGCCACTCGAGCATCCTGACTTGGACCGTCTCGCCTACACGGTCTCGCGCTATCCTGACTTGGACTGTCTCGCCTACACGGTCTCGCGCTATCTTGACTTGAATCATCTCGGCTACTCAGTCTCTTAATCACTCCATCTCTCTCAGCCATTCGACCCTCTCGACCTGAGTCGTCTTGATTACTTGGTCTCTTAATCACTTCATCTCTCTCAGCCATTCGATCATCCTAACCTAGACCGTCTCAGTCTCTTGGTCATCTTGGTCACCCGGGCATCTCAACCTGAATCGTCTCGTCTACATGGTCTTACCCATCCCAACCTGGACCGTCTCAACTACTAAGTCTCTCGGTCATCCTGACCTGGACCGTCTCGCCTACACAATCTCGGGCATCTTGATCTGAGCCGTCTCAGCTACTCGGTCTCTCGGTCACTCCATTTCTCTCGGGGCATCCTGACCTGAGCTATCTTGGCTACTTGGTCTCTCAATCACTCCATATTTTTCAGCCATTCGCTCATCCTGCCCTCGACCGTCTCAGTCCCTCGGCTTCTCGGTCGCTCAAACAATCAACCTCTTGATCACTCGGACACTCAACCGCTCAACAACTTGGCAGCTTGGCTCTCGGATGAATCAGCTCCTCCACAGCTCATCCTCCATGAATCCTTCAGTTAAGCGGCTCTCTTGGTCTCTTCACGCCTCATCTCGGTCACTGTCCCCACCTCACACAGAAATTGCCAAAAATCCTCCAAGTGTGTGAGGTCTACCAAGGGATCAAGGCGGTTACGAGGTTGTCAAACCTGGTTCCTTAGATCCCCTTGTGCTTACACATATAACCAAAAGGTAAGAATAATCAGCAATGCCAAACCACAGGGTGATTACGAGGTTTGCAAACTTGGTCTCCCAGGGGCCTCATGTGAGGATCCCATGTCAGCAACCCGCAGAATTGGTCTCCTCGACTCCGGCAGAGGTTTTCCCTCAAGTCGACGTGGAGATTTCTTTCTCGTAAGTATATAAAACCCTCCCACAGGTATGAAAAATCTCTTTCAACAACTTCAATAACTTTATATACTTTCTCTTCTGCTTCTTCTTATACCAGTACTAATTTGAGCGTCAAAGTGACCTGTTGGGAATCTCCAGTACCCATCTAACCCTCTTGTTTAGTCTCTCTTTAGGTTCTTCATCGGCGGAAGTAGCTATGCGCGAGTTGAATTTTAGTTGATTGATGACTTGACTGTCCACGGTATCCCATCGGAGCAATAAAAAGATGTTTTTTTTTTTAATTTTGACCCATTAATTATGATAATTAAAAGAGAAAATAACAAGGTGTTATTTTTAGCATAAAAGTTTTATTAAAGTATAGTAATTTTTTGGTTTGCGATCACTTCGATCATCTGTCAATCAAATCTAAAGATGGTAATTAATTTGTTTCAAGATAAATTTTGATTTGAACTGAATTGGATCATTCATTGGTGGCCCCCACCAAACAGTGATATATCGTAATGGATATCCGTCGGGCTGAATCCGACAAGGGATCGGATTGGATCAAGCGGCGAGCGAGCGGGGGCCTTCCTCGACGCGGGGGCGGGTAACAAGCAACCGTGCGATTTCACGGTCGTCGCTTCGTCCTTCGCCTTCTCCTCCCTTGCTGCTGCTGCTTTCTGCCATGGAGAACCCTCGCTCTCCCTCTTCCAAGCCCCGCATTTCCTCCTCGATCCCTTCCTACCTCTTCGAGACGCCTCCGCGCGCCTCCCCCCGCACTGTCTACAGCGATCGATTCATCCCCAGCCGCGCCGGATCCAACTTCGCCCTCTTCGGCGTCTCGTCCCCGCCTTCGGCCGCTTCGTCTGACGCCGGAAGGGAGGACGGATCTGGAGCCTACGCTTCCCTCCTGAGGGCTGTCCTCTTTGGAGCAGATCAGCCCGCCACGCCCGACCTCTCGCCGGGGGTGGCTGGGAGGGTTTCCTCGTCTACCTCGACGTCCTCTTCGTCTTCGTCGGCGTTTTCGACTCCCAGTAGCAATATGTTTCGGTACAAGGTTGACGTGCCCCGGCGATCCCTTGCGGCGCAGTTTGAGGATGGGCTTCCAGGGTTCTCGCATTTCCACCCGAGGGCGCCGAGGAAGGTGCCAAGATCACCTTACAAGGTGAGTACTTTTGATTAGATTTGCCTTTGCTCTTAATTTTACAGGTTTTACAGGAGAGACATTGGACTTCGATGAATTTGATAGGCTAGAAAATTGGAATCTTTTCTTGTTCTGGTTCTCAAATTAGGTTGCTTTCGTCTTTTAGGTGCTAGATGCACCGGCGTTGCAAGATGATTTCTACCTAAACCTTGTTGATTGGTCTTCGCACAATGTCTTGGCTGTTGGTTTGGGTAATTGCGTGTACCTGTGGAATGCCTGCAGCAGTAAGGTACGGTTTTATTTTAGTTTCCTATCTTTTTGGTATTCCTGAAGGTCCGGAGTGATTCATCAATCTTTGCACGATTGCCTGTCATGTTAGGTTACCAAGCTTTGTGATTTGGGCGTCGATGACAGTGTGTGTTCTGTTGGATGGGCACAGAGGGGAAATCACTTGGCTGTTGGCACTAACCTGGGGAAAGTTCAGGTATTGTCTCCAATTTATTCTCCAATAAACTAGCAAGTAGCAATTGTGTTTTCCCAGGGAAAGAAGGTATTCATATGTTTGTTATGCCCATTTTTAGGAAGTTTGCTATTTTATCATTGCAAATAAGGTTGTTTAAAATGATAGTTTGTCCTTCAAGTGGATGATAAGCATCTCGACATTCGTACATTCCTTGAGGATTCTTTGTTTACCACTTGTGCATAAGATCTTAATTCTATATTTATATATCTATCTATTTATCAAAACAGTTTTTTTTTTAATTTCCATTAAAAATCTGCCTGAATCTTGATTTTTTGGTGCTTAACATGTTCTGGTTTGTTCCTTGTGTTTAGCTTATAATAGTCCATAATAGAAAATCAGCTTGGTCTGTGACTATGTCCATCTTCTTTATGAGTTTGTTAATAAAAATATGATTTTTCTGAGATTGCAAAACTTGAGAACAATTGTGTGACACGATCTAATGATCTACTGTTGATGAAGTAAAAGTTATATTAAATAAGAATAGGTAACCAAGATGTTAATTATTCTTATTTATTGCTCATATTTGCTTGATTCCTATTTTATCCATTTTGCTTATAGTTTACTCTTTAACATGATGTTAATCTACGTACACCAAATGAATTCCAAAGAGATCCTTGGCATCATTTGCTCAAGATAAATATTCTGTTTGATGCTTATCTTACATTTTACTTACATTGTTCATACATTAAGATATCCAATCAATTTTTTTCTTTGATTTCTTCCCACCCAATTGTTTAATCAATGCTAGAAACTGCTATACAGATATGGGATGCATCTCGTTGTCGGAGGATAAGGACAATGGAGAGCCATCGTTTGCGAGTTGGAGCTCTTGCATGGAGCTCGTCTCTGCTATCCTCAGGTAGCAGAGACAAGATAATTCTTCAACGAGATATTCGTGTCCAAGAAGATTTTGTGAGCAAGTTGTCAGGGCACAAATCTGAGGTAACATTTTGATACAACTTCTAGTGACTATATCTGACTTATTTTAGTACTTATTAATTAGCTTTGCAGAATATGTCTGATGATTTTTATCTACTCAGGTTTGTGGCTTGAAGTGGTCTCATGATAATAGAGAACTTGCTTCCGGTGGAAATGATAACCGAGTAAGTTATATTTTAGTACCTTTTTTATTTGTGAATATTGTTTCTGATGCATTCCAAATGCAATTTTTCCCATCTTTCTTCTGGCAGCTTTTTGTATGGAATCAACATTCATCACAGCCAGTATTAAAATATTGTGAGCATACAGCAGCAGTAAAAGCAATTGCTTGGTCACCTCATGTGCATGGGCTACTAGCATCTGGTGGAGGAACTGCAGATCGATGTATTCGTTTCTGGAACACTACCACAAACTCTCACTTGAACTGCATTGACACTGGGAGTCAGGTAGGTTCTTGCAAATTACCCACCAGTATTTGTAGGTGTTCTTGACTATTTATTTATATTGTTGTTTCTACAAGACAACTAAAAATTCATCTGTATTCTTTTGTTGCTAAACTTGCAAGTTTATTGTGATTATTTGGAAACCATTATACAAGAATAACTACAATAAGAATAGAAATAAGTAATGTTTTCCCATCTTTTGGCCTGCCTAATAAACATTTTCCCATTGTCTTTACCATTTAATCCTAATTCATACTTTGTTTTGCAATATTCATATTGCAATTTATACCATTATCTAATTTTTCTTCATACTTAAATTTGTGATAGTGTTGAAATCAATTTCTTTCTTTTCAGCCATCATTTCCTAGTTTTACATGTTTTAGTAGCTTCAGGTGTGCTCCTCAGTTTCCTAAATACATCTGTAATCATGATTTTGGTGTGTGTTTGTGTCGTGTAAATGTTGACCTTATGAATTATGAACTTTTTATTAGGCTGCAAGCAAATAAAATGCCAAACTTAGTTACAAGTCAAAAATGTGAAAGACCTATGTCTTTTGGCTCAGTGAAGATAGCATGTAATGCAAAGGCAGGAAAACCTGTGGAGAGTAAGCTGCATTGTTGTCAAGTTTGTGATTCAGATCTCAAAATCTTATAATTCTAAGATCCAAATTGGCCTAAATGATCCAAATCTTAAGTAGGAGCAGAAGGATTTTAATTGGGTTAGGATTTCATGAACTCAACAAATGATTCTATGTTCCCTGGCCATTTCTAGATAGGTTCTTTGACTACTCAATTGTGGATTAATAGAATAAATTTGCATTCACATGACATTTTAAAACTGGCATTCAATAAATAGCAGACATTTTTTCCTACCATATCATCCAAAAAAGCCTGTTCATCTTCCAAATAATTTTTGTTCCTTTTCATTTAATCCTTTCCATTATCATTTATTTTATAAAGGTAGCTAAATAAAAATGCTCTATGATTCTGTGACAAAAAATATAGTTAAATTTAGAAATTAGTGTAAAACTTAGTTAACCTTCAAACCTTTACAGTCAGAGTATTCGTAAATTTCTACATGAATATATGCTTTTTGATATAAAATGATGCAACTTCTAATATATTCATAATAGTAATAGATCTCGAGAATTAATATATACAATAAATTTGAAATTTCAAATATAAATGTCAACACATTTGTTAAATTATTAGATCCCATGCTCTGTTCATATGATCCAATTTGATGAACTTTGATTGTTCTTAGGTAGGATCTCAATGCTGACATCCTTGGTAAGCTGAGTACAAGTTGTTAATTTTTCAGGAATATCTATGGGAACATGTGAAAATTTACCCTTGAATGAAAGACCCACATAAGAAAGTGTCAAGAAGGAATTGGCATGTGATTAAAAATAGTTAGAAATGGATAGGCTAATGTATAATTAGTATACCCTACCAATGCAGTTAAGTGCTTGGAAAAGGCATGCCACTGCTAGTTTGAGCAGGTATGGCATTAGTAATATATTAAAAAAACGGATAAAACAAAAAGTTGGTTAGCATTCGCCATAATAGGAAGAGTAATTATGTTTATCCTTCTGTCATAAAATTATCTACTGTCATATCTCATTTCCATCAAAAATTTCAGAAGAATGTTAGGAGATGCGGTTTCATCAACACAGTTTTAGTTTATCCTATATCTAATATTCACTACCTTAATTTATGTTTGAAACTTTTAGGTTAGCTATAGTGGTTCAGATGTAAGACGACCCCTTTATGAAACACTATCTTTACTAGAAAAAGAACAAACTTGGATCCATAACTCTTGAAATGCCATTGCCACCTGTCCGTCACCAATGCTGCGTCCTAGGCCAGCAGCACCAATTTACCACTTATAACTGTATTCGGGACACTGCTTCAGTGGATGATGGAGGAAATATGAGCGGCTGATAGGCCAGGTTTCATCGAGTGATTGGCAATTCATGCTTCCCCAGATTCTGGGAACAATGCAAGGGTAGTTGTGTTGAATTTCTCTTCATAAAAAATGTGGCCAGTGATTGTAATTTACTGTCATTTCAATTTAGTGGACCTGCACGCACACACCTGAAGTTGTTTTATTATATTTATGTTTTCTATGTTTGAAGGATTTGCATTCCTGGACAATGATATCACTCCATTACACAGGTTTGCAACCTTGTGTGGTCGAAGAATGTTAATGAACTTGTCAGCACACATGGTTATTCCCAAAACCAAATAATTGTTTGGAGATACCCAACCATGTCCAAGGTTTTATTCTTACTCAGTTTTCTTCCATTTGATCCCCCAAGATAATTTTTTTTTCCGACCTACTGAAACAACTCATTCTGTTTTGCAGCTTGCAACACTCACAGGCCATACCTATAGGGTTTTGTACCTTGCTATCTCCCCCGATGGACAGGTAATTGCTCGTTTTGTTATTTAGATTGTTCTACTTTGCAGCATGATGTAGCTCAACATCTAACCCTTTCATATATCATCTAGACTATCGTCACTGGAGCCGGTGACGAAACACTCCGATTCTGGAATGTATTTCCATCTCCTAAATCTCAGGTAATTTTGTTTTCGACAAATTGTACTACATTCATCTTGCTGTTTCCTCTTCTTTTGTCACATTTGATATTCTTTTTCAAGTCAATTACTCTGTGCTAATTTTTTTGTTGTTCTTTTGCCAGAACACCGGCAGTGATATCGGAGCAAGATCGTTCGGTAGAAGCCACATCCGGTGATCGCAAAGTCGAAAAATTTTAGCCCCCTTTCATGCGCATTTTGTGTAGCCACTAAATCCTTGTAACATGAAACTGTAAATTAGTAGCTACGTCGATATTGTGTTGCTACGACCACTCATGTCCTGTCGTATATATATCTACTCGATCCATTCACAAGGCATCTCATTTGATTGTTTGAATGTGATGATGCAAACATGTTTAGTTCATAAATGTCTTATTTACGATCCACCTATAAAAGATTTTAGCTAAGAAGATCTGGCTCATCTCATCATCTTATACGATCGATCCATCTGTATCCTTCATATGCCCCTAATGACCTACTTCTGTTACCACACGATGCTCCAATAATGATCGTTGCATAATCGACTATGCGTGAATGGTTGGTGCGAAGTTTTATAGTTGACTACGCTTGAATCGTTGGTGCGTAGTTGGGTCCCTAGCCATGTTCTTCGTCGTGCCACAGAAGGCGAGAGAAAATAAACGACGCAGAAAACGGTCCCTCACACGGTGCGACAACATTTGTAAGATTTTATAAGCTTATTGTTGTGCCTTCGACACCACGAGTAAAATAGAAAGCTTCGCCCCCAGAATAGAATTCCATAATATATCTATGCCTCTGTTTGTTCCTCTCTCATTTTGGTAACTAATTACTATCCCCTCCCTCTATATATCCGCCCCCTCCTCTCCTTTCTCTTCGTCTTTCCCTTCGATCGAGCTGCTGGATGGATCGGGAGCAGCAATAGAAGGCGGAGACGGGCCGAGCAGCCATGAAGGACTCCGGCGGTGGGGGAAACCACAAGGCGTCCTCTGACGCCGCCAAGTCTCCCTCTTCCCTTCTCTGGGGCGTCTTTGGCGCCGGCGGCCATCACCATCGTCACAATGGTAAGACTTCGTCGTCCCATTTCTGGTCGACCAGGGATTGTAAGCCCTACTTCCTCTTCCACCGCCTCTTCGTTTTCCTCCTCTTCCTTCTCCTCTTGTACTTCTTCTACACCTACAGCCTCCTCTCCTCCCCCTTGCCTTCCTGCGACGGTGTCGCCGTCGTCCGCCTGTCCAACTTTACCGCCGACGTCGCGAACCGTACCGAAGAGAGATCGGCGCCCTCGCCGCCGACGCTGGCAGCGCCTCGGCCCCAGTCCACTGCGACGGAGCTGCAGCACATTGTGTTCGGCATCGCCGCCTCTGCCAAGCTGTGGGAGAAGCGGAAGGCCTACATCAAGGTCTGGTGGCGGCCGCGGCAGATGCGCGGCTTTGTCTGGCTCGATAAGTATGTCAAGGAGATGAAGGCTAAAGATCCTGCCCTCCCTGTTCTCAAGATCTCCGGCGACACTTCCCGCTTCCCTTACACACATCGGAAGGGCGATCGCTCCGCCCTCCGCATCTCCCGCATCGTCTCCGAGACGTTCCGCCTTGGCCTCCCCAATGTGCGCTGGTTCGTGATGGGGGACGATGATACGGTGTTCCTTCCCGATAATCTCGCCCGCGTCCTCTCTCGATTCGACCACCGCCAACCCTATTACATCGGTTCCCTTTCCGAGTCCCATCTCCAGAACATTTTCTTCTCCTACAGCATGGCTTACGGGGGCGGTGGCTTCGCCATCAGCGCTCCCCTCGCCGCCTCCCTCGCCAGAGTCCAGGACCGCTGCCTCCGTCGCTACCCAGCTCTCTACGGAAGCGACGACCGGATCCAAGCCTGCATGGCGGAGCTCGGCGTCCCCCTCACCCGACATCCCGGCTTCCACCAGTACGATGTCTACGGCGACCTCCTCGGCCTCCTCACCGCCCACCCGGTCGCCCCGCTCGTCTCCCTCCACCACCTCGACGTCGTGCAGCCTCTCTTCCCGGGCGAAACTCAGGCCGCCGCGCTCCGCCGCATCTTCGCCGGCCCCGTCCGCCTCGACTCCGCCGGGGTGATCCAGCAGTCCATCTGCTATGAGACCGCGCGGCTCTGGACGGTGTCTGTCTCCTGGGGCTTCGCCGTCACGGTGGTCCGCGGGGTGATGTCGCCGCGCGAGATGGAGACGCCGACGCGGACTTTCCTCAACTGGTACCGCCGAGCGGACTACACGGCTTACGCGTTCAACACCCGGCCGGTGGCGCGCAACCCGTGCCAAAAGCCGTACGTCTACTACCTCGCCTCCGCCCGCTACGACAACGCCACCCGCACCACCGTCACGGAGTACGCGCTTCGCCGCGAGACCCGTCCGACGTGCCGGTGGCGGTTGGCCGACCCGTCGGCGCTCGTCGACCGCATCATCGTCTACAAGAAACCCGACCCCGGCCTATGGGATAGAGTACTACTCAAAACCGCCATCAACTACTCAACCAACCACCTCTTGCTCACTCCTTTAATCACCCACCATGAATCTTCTTTGGCAGGCACCGAGAAGGAACTGCTGCAGGGTGCTGTCCGTGGCGAAGGAGAGGAAGAAGCGGATGGCGATGGAGGTAGGGACGTGCAGAGAAAGCGAGATCAGCGAGCTAAGCAAGCAGTGAGGTCATGGTGTTTGTAGTAACGACGAGCTGAGCTACTCACCGTAACGTTTTCCCTGCAAAACAAATTCAACATAGATTTTGACGCTTTTGTAAAATAAAGATTCTTGGTTCATCGACGACCTTCGCGTGCTCTTTGGAATTGGCACTCACTCGGCCATGGTGGTAGGGAGTTGTTGCTGTTGGTGTGCACGCGTCGTGAGTGGCAGAGACGCTGATGGTTCTAAGCATGTAGGTCTCTTCAGTTAATTGTATATTTTATATTTTTTATTTTTAAAAACAATAATATAATTTATTAAAATATAAATGATAAATTTCCAATTCAAAATTTAGATAATTTTTTTAAAGGGCGATTCCAAGTGTCTGTGGTCAAATCTGCCACCGGTTCAATCGAACCGAGTCGAACTGCGAGCCCATCGAGTTTGGTTTGGTCTTCTTCTCAAATATCACCGATCGATCATCGGCGATTCGATTCGCATTGGGGAAGAGGAGGGAAGTGATGGCGGACAAGCCGAGCCGAGCTCTGGTGATCTATGGCGATGGTCACGCCAAGCTCGTCTCGCCGCTGCACTCCCATCTCCACTCCTTCGCCTCCCGCGCCTCCTGCGGCTTCCTCTCCCTCAGAGATCCTCCCGACGCCCAAGGTAACGCCGCGCCGCTTTGTTTCTTGTCCGTCTCATGCAGCAGCGATCGATCCCCTAGTCACAGCTTTTGTTTTTCTTCGACGATGCTAAATATATGCGATTCGAGATAAGAGGATTACCGACGATGGGATTCAGACAGGAGTATGAGTCTCCGCATGTTCCCAAATGTGACAAATCTGTAGGAGAGGGCTTAGGGTTGAAAATGAACTGGGCGTTCCATGGCCGACGCCATTAATATACAATTCTCGACTCTGCTTTACATGTACATCCTAATCTCAAAACTTGAACAAAGATTGTTTTGCGAATGAGTGACTTAAATCAGTTGCAATCTCCTCTGGCAGTTGGACTGTTTAGAACAATGGAGATGCTCGCCTGAAATGCATAAAGATAGTTCTTAGTTACAAATTGGTAGGATGAAAAAACAGTATTCTAACCTCCATTCATTCCTGTTTTTTTCTTTGAAGGAAAGTTAAGTGAGTCTCCACGTTTTGGTGCATATGGAGCAGCACATTATCTTTAGTCTATGCCTCATTGTCTAACTCGGATAGTTAATGGTGCACTGCAGGCCAGTTTTCTCTTTCTGATAGCTGGCGGTTATGTGTCTGTGTGTGTATACTGAAATAACGGTTCTTTATTTGCATAAGCAGGAAGGAACTTGACGGATGGTTTTGTTTGTATCACTTTCTTCTATTTTTGTATATTGATTAGGAAATCGCTTGAAAAAAAATAAATTATAATGTTTACTTGTGCAAGTGATGCTCATCTAATTCTCACATCTTTAGTTTGGTTCTGATTCTAGGGCTACGAGGTGGATGTTTCCTGACAAGGTTAAGCCTACTTTCAAATGTTGATTTTCTGTGCTTATCTGGAAGTACCATATTGGAAGTTGTTTAGAAAAAAATGTTGTCTTGTTGCTCATACTAGTTTTAGTTGGTAAGCGAGTTCAAAAACAAAAAGAATGACATTTTCAGTTCGTCTTGTTTCATCTGTTAAGTGAGTTCATAACCAAATGGCATTGCCCGTTAGTCCTGTCTCTTCTGTTTATTGATTCCCCTAAGTCAATAAACGGATATGAAGATGCAACCTTTTTCTTATTGTGTGGCATTGGTTACATCCAAGGGGCCAATAAAGTTCTTCTAATAACGTGTGGAAGGATGTCATTCAGATTTAGAGCTACAACATAGGTTAGCAAAGTAATAAAATGCCTACACTCCATATGCTTTCTTACTGAAACCTTTCATCTACCTTTCTCTTATCTGAGTTACACATTTGACACTTCAATTCTAACACGTAGAGTTAGACATTGCATACAAAGGTGGCAATATGTATTATGTTTGTCATTCAGGTCAATAAAACTTATATGAGATATTATAAAAAAAGTTATATATATATATATATTTATTTTTAAAACATAATTCTATAAGGTGTAAGTTTAATAAACTTAGAGAATTAAGTTATATGACATAAATTTTTTTAATGTTTATCAAATAAATTTCCTATATAAAGGGTCAATTTCTGTCACTCATTTATATATTCGGGTTGTGTTGTATCACTTTAATTTGGTCTTGTTTAATATTCGTAGCTCTAATTGCATGATTAATGACTTTTGAGCTTTTAGAAAATGAAATGTTGGACACCTAGATCCATATCTCTGTGTTGGGTACTCAGTCTCAAAACATAGACTATAGGAATGAACTAAAATCTGGCCCTTGTTTCTCTTAGAAAATTGATTCTTTCATTGGCATTAAGGTTCATGGACATGTAATACGCTTGAGATTAGCAGCTAGCCATAATGCAACTGGTACTTCTAGTTTTTGGTTGAGTTATAGTTTGTCATCTTTACAGAGCACGAGAGTATTGAGACACCTTTGTGTATGAGGTTATCTTTTTTTCTGCAAAATGTCTCGCTTTAAAAAGTATACTGTCATCTTCGATCATTCCAATTTTTCTGGTTAAATTTTTTTTTCTTTTTCTTTGTGTCTTGAAATTTTGCTTCTTAACTTCACTTCTATCGTATATGATTCTCAGAAACAGAAAATGATAGAAGAATTAGAGAGATAGCACAGTTATTGGATGCACATGACTTTAATGCGGCAATGGTGAGACTTTATTGGTGATTTTTGTTCTGCATAAGTAGAAAACATTTTGTCTTCGTTTAATTGAAATACAGGCAGCTGTCCATGTATTCATGTTCACATAAAACAAGGCCTAACTTAGAGACCAGAACAAATGAAAAACAGGAAAATATAACACAAAGTACCTTTATATAGACTTTTTACTAGTTTTATTTTCTCTTTTCAGGAGGGATGTCATGCAGAACTAAATATCAACAGGGATAACAAAGATTTGTCAGTTCCAGCAATCTCACAAAGGTTCAACATTTTTGTCTGCTGACACAATTATTACAACTTGTGATGGCTACACTAGAATATTACAACAATTTTCATTCACATAAATATGTAGACACATAATATTAATATCTAAAGATATAACACTTAGGAAGTCTTTGCAAACTCTAAAATAAGTGATTACAATTATTACATAAGAGAAAGCTAAAAGAAGAAAATAATTGCTTGCGTCTCAGATGAATTTGCTCTCCTTGGCAGCTAGCTTACTAGGCCACTCACTAGATTTGAAATTTTTTATCAATGCAATTGGCATCAACACTATGTAGAAGTAGGAATTCTGTAAGTCAAGGTCAAAACAATAATATAATAAATGTATCAATTAAGAAAAAGCATGGCAGAGTAAGAGTAAAGCAATTATTGTATATCTTTGAATGACACCCTTTGAGCAATATACACACCTGTCACAGTGTACTTCACTGTTGTCCTCATTGGGACAATGAACCACGTACTTTAAGTCTTTAATGGGGACCACCACATGACACATTGTATGGGCATACCTACACCACGGAGCTAAGTATGTTTGTATGCTAACACAAGAATGCAATAATTATTATTAAGAATATATGTATAAAGAATGAGAAAAGCAAAATGATGCTCTAGTACACAATAGAAATGTTCTACAATAGTAAATTGATTTGATCATGGATCAAATTCTTGGTTCATCTCTCTATGACAATTGACGCAGAATGCAATCAAGGTTATAATTGGTTTGACTAGAATTAAACAGAATTAGATAAGAACCTAAGTAGTCTCTAGCTCAATTGATCCGGAATTTTATGTAAATTTGAGTTATGATTTCTTGATTAAAAATAAGATCAAAACCTATGTAGCAAATTGTAATCAGAATTAAATTCAGATTAAATGAAATTAATTTTTTAGTTCTACATAACTCCTTGAATTGTTCAAATAGGAAACCAAATTTAGATTGTAACTAAAACCTAAATAATTAGTTACCAGAACTAATTTATAATATTATAATAATTTTTTTTTGAAGAAGCAGTAGCATGTAGTGAATCTGAATTTGCCAATGCAGGCAGCATTAAGAGAGCAGATAAGGTAAGCATACAGTGCGCTGGTTGGAGTTTATATAGCCCAGTCCACCACTTAAAAAAGAACAAAATCACATGGGGCAAAAACAGCAAGTCTGTGTTGTGAGGTCGCATGCACACAGAAAGGATTTCAACAAAAATGAGCAGATAAGGTCGCATTCACACAGATAGGATTTGAACACAGATTAGAATAGCACATAGCATGCATACTTATCTGCTGAGCATCCTGAAAATTTCCAGCAAGACAGCCTACCACCATTTGACACCTGAAGAAAAGATGATCCACAAGTTCAAGGGGCTAGTTGGTCATAATTGCAAATCATTTACTCAAATGTCTTATGAAGCAGAAGTGGCGTACAGTTTAGAAATTTGATGACATAAAGACAAGTACCATATTGCCATTATAATTATGTTAACTAGTTAATCTGACTGCAACTATGTTAACTAGTTAATCCTACTTCATTAGTCATAATTTTTTCACAAATTAGTCTGAATTAATTGGCAGCAGTTCTCTGAAATTAAACAGAAGAACTCAAGATTAATCAATTAATCTGGACTATCTACTTTTTCATTTGATTCTAGTGAAATCAATTAACTTTGATTAAATTCTGTGTCACGAAGAGATTTAACTATCATAGAACATTTCTATTAATCAATAGAACACAATCCACCCTTTATTATTGCCCATACTTATATTCTTAATAATTGTTATTACTCTTATATTGTCATACCTGAACACTCGTTTAGTGCCACGATGCGAGCAGTTAGAACC